>WAAB01025718.1:55277-69833 GCA_013389865.1 Piaya cayana | reverse complement strand
GAAGGAAGGAAGGAAGGAAGGAGAGAGAGAGGGGGGCAGAAGGAAAGAAAACAAAAAAGGAAGGAAAGAAGGAAAGAACAAAATATAGATGAAGCTCAGCCTTGTCAGTAGAGTTTCAGTCCCAGGCAAAAGTAATGGAACAATATCGAGCCCAGTAAATCAAGTTTTAAATGACAGCAATGCAATTAATGTTGAACCACATAGACTGATGATAAGGAATTGTTGTCAACCTAACCTGATACATACTTTTATTTACGAGGTAGAACTTCAGCTGATAAAAGTAATTGTATTTTTATTGGCTTCTGTGAGGCCTTTGCTTTGATACATACATACAATAAGGGAATTATCAGGTTGTACAGGACAATGTGTAGCTGCAGTGTGGGGAGATGGAGGTGAAATTTTATTTGAATATTTGGAGGCACCTTCCAAATGATCAAGTTGCTCAAAGCCTTGTCCAGTCTGCCCTTAAAACCCTCCAGGGATGTGACTTCCATGATTTCTCTGGGAAACCTGTTCCAGTGCCTCACTACCCTCACATGAAAAAGTGTCTTCCTGATATCTAAACTAAATCTCCCTTCTTTCAGTTAAAACCATTACCCCTCCTCCCCTCCCTTTACTCCCTGATAAAGAGCCCCTCCTCAGCTTTCCTGTAGGCCTCCTTTAAGTACTAGAAGACTGCTAGAAGATCTCCCTGGAACCTCCTCTTCTCTAGGCTGAGCAACACAAATTCTCTCAGCCTGTCCTCATGTAGGAGATTCTCCAGCCCTTTGATCACCTTCATGTCCTCCTCTGGACTAACTCTAACAGATACATGTCCTTCCTTTGCTGAAGACTCCAGAACTGAATGCAGTAGCCCAGGTGCGGTCTCACAAAAGCAGAGGAGGAGAATCACTGGTCACGCTTCTTATGACGCAGCTCAGGATATAGTTGGCTTTCTGGGTTGTAAGTGCCAGTATTTTCAGTAACTGCTTTGCTGAAATAACTGAGACGTTCTAGTTAATATCTCTTTGGTTCTTTTATCACTTCTTTGTTGCAGCACTGAACCCAGTTAATTTGAAAAGTCCTCAGAAAGACTGCTAAGAAATCAAAAAACCCAGAAGAATAACATAAAGATTGGAAAATATACCTTACAATAAAAAAGTCAAGGGCCTTAGTCAACTCAACTTACTGAAGAAGACTAAATCATTATCAACCAGGATTGTCAATATAACTGTCTAAAACCCAGAAATTGAACATTTAGCTTATATAAATTCAGACTAGGGAAGAGATAAAAATAGTTAATAGTGCAGGGCAAATGATGCTCAGAACCCATTTCCTAGGGGTTACAAGCGAATTTCTCAGCTATGAAGATTTTTTGATCAGTATATGATGAATTTCTATAACACATCCTGTCTGGTTCATCTTTGAATTTTAGATCTGAAATGGGAGTTAGCTTGATGGAAATCCTAGGAAAACTACAAGAGTGCTTTAGGTGGGTGGACCGCAAGACAAAGCCTGGAGTAGCAATTGTGTGATGATATTTAAAACCCATGAACTCTGCTGAACAAGTGACTTCTCAACGTGACTGAATGTAAATGAAGCTGGGTGTAGACTCTTCCCAGGCCCAAAACAGAGGAGGCAGAGTTAGAACATCCGTATCCAGAACTGCAGTGTCTTATCCTTAGTCCACTTATCTCGGCTGTATTCTTACTGCCAGCATTTCCTTGCCTCAGGACATAAAGCAGTCCCATTTCCAATGTCATTGCCCACCACTGCAGTGAGAACTGAGCTGAGTATTGAAGCAACAAAAAGCATCTCCCGTTTCTGCCACAATTCTTCTTTTCTAATAAAGTTTATGTCTCTTTTTAACACCTGGAATTTCAAACACCTGTTTCTCTGAACCTTCTTAAGACAGCCTAACTATGTATAAAAAATAATAACCTCATAAAGCAAACACAAGGTGAAGAAGTAGTGAAGAATTTTAAAAAATGAATGTTATAGAAAGTTAAACTAATCCCCTGAGCAGGAGAGGACTTCATTTTTCAAAAGTATGTCTGACTGTGCTGAGGAATTTGCAGTTTTAAATCCCTTCATGGCAGTCACTTTGCCAACAGACAATAAAGCTGCAGTTTATAATTGCATTAATCTTCTGCAAAAGGCAGTAGAGAGTTTTCAGCATGGTTTTAATACCATTGCTTTTCTTGTAGTACCAACTACTCTATGGCAGGGGAAAAAGTATACCATTAAAACTTTCAATTATGAGGATCTGGCAAATAAACCTTTTTTTCCTCCTTCCTACCCCATCACATCTTTCCGTGGTCTCTAGGGACATACCTGCATATTTGTTCATCTTTCTCTTGTTGCTTGAGCTGTGTTAATGCACCTGGATGCCTTCATGACCAAACAAGGCTCTCTCCATCCATGTCCCAACTTGAATAGAGGGATTTCTGTCTGTCCATGTAATAAATGTATTTCAGTTCAGTTTGTTTATACTTTATCTTTTTAGATGCTTAAGTCTCTGAAGATAGGGCTTATCTTGCTTTTGTGTAAGAGCAAAAAAGCTCATTGTATCTCACATCATATATCCTATCAGAAATTATAAATGTCCTGCAGTCACCAGTATCTTGTAGTAAGGAGGTGTTTAAACAGGAGGAATAAAAAGAAGAGAGTAGTACACCAAGGACGTGTCACAGGGGAAATATTAAGGATAGGAAAAAAGATATTTTATTAGGTGCCATTAAGGTAAAGGAGTACACAAGTTCCTCCCTGTTGTGTCTTATGTTTGATTGACATGTCAGACTGTCACAATTGGATAAAATGAGTCATTTAAGGATTAAGAAGCCTGTCTATCTATATTCTATGCTTGTCATTATCACAGTTGCCGAATGCCTTACAGGCTATAATGTATTTATTCTCAGAATAGCTCTGCAAGTTAGGTAGGTCTCCTGCCACTCTGCTGCTTTTTTTCACAGCCAAATTCAATCTCTCATAGAGTTAAAAACATAGCTTGACAATAAAAAGAAGCTTGTTTGACCTTTCAGTAATTAATTTTAGTACTTTCTCCCTGTTACTCTCTCTACTCACTATCATTTTCCACAGCCTCTTGATCTGAAGCACAAAGAGGCCATCTTGCTTGGGGCAAGAAAAATACTCCTTCGCTAAGAATATATTAGGATCATATAAAAAAACCAGCCAGGGTGATTCATCACAGCTCAAGATGTCCATTTCACTCAAGCATCTTGGAGGTGGTGAACAGGCAAGGCAGCATTACTAGATCCTAAATGACAAGATTTTCTAAGGCATTATTTTTAACTTTCTGGAAAATATGCAAAAGAAATAGAACCAGCGTTTTCCTAGTGTAATCATTATCTGTTGATGCTCAAGCCCGATTTCCTTCATGCATCACTGTTTTTCTCTTGTGTGCGCACCGAGGTCATGTAAAGTAACAGTCAGATGGAAAACTACAGGGAAAACTACAAGAGTGCTTTAAGTGGGTGGACCGCAAGACAAAGCCTGGAGCAGCAAAGTCCCTCCCACTGTAAGAGAAGATCAGGTTCAATGAGATGCATCCCACAGTCCAGAGGGAACTGGCTGGTGCAGTGGCAAAGGCACTCTCCATATTTGAAAAGTCATGGCAGTCAGGTGAAGACCCTGGTGACTAGAAAACAGAAAACATTGCACACATTTTTAGAAAGGGTAGAAAGGAGGACCCTAAGAACTATTGACCTGTCAGTCTCACCACTGTGCCTGGGAAGATCACAGAATAGATTCTTCTAGAAGCTACGTGTTAATTTATTATGAAAATGCAGGTAATGATGGTGATCATGCTTTCTCTGGCTGTTTGTAGTGAGTTACAGAAATAAGGACAACACGTGGAGTTTTATAGATGGAAAAAAAAGACAAAAAGACAATTTAAATGCCCGATCCCTGTTAGTGTTCAAGGTCAGATTCAATGGGACTTTATAAAACCTTATCTAGTGGAAGATGTACCTGCCTGTGACAGGGAGATTGGAACGAGATGATGTTTAACATCCAAACCCAAACCATTCTGTGATTCTGTGATTCTATGTGTTATTTCAATTATCAGATCATGAAGGAGATAGGCCTGCTTGGCATAAAGGAAGGTGTGCTTCACTTACAGACACTTTCACATTTTTGTATGTTAGCACATTTGTTCCTTTAAAGGTAATTCAATAAAGTCATTTTTATCCTTTTTTTACCCATGCATAAGGAAAAAAATCCCCAGGTTTTACAGATATTTTTTTTCAGTGTGATGTTTTACCGCTACCTTTTACTGTTAAACTTTATTAGTTTATTCATCTATATAGCCTATATCTTATTCATCTATACAGCCTATACAGACGCATTTGAACTTCCATTTGTGCTAGCTGCAAAAGTAGAAATTTGAGGAGAGTTATGGCAGACAGCATCCACTGTGCTTTGTTACGAATTACCATGACTGCATTCATGAATCAATGAGCCCTACAGATGCACAGAACTTAGAAAGTGGGATGATCTATGGCAAACTGAATTTCATCCAGAGGTGAGCCTAAAGGTGATGTGACACTAAGTGGATTCAGCAGTACCTGGATGAGCATCTTCATAATATACATTGTTTGCCATTATAAATATCTGTGTCCAGTGCAGTCCCAAAAACCTAGAAACTGAAAAATGGAAATGAACATAGTGGGATGGCATGGTCTGTTTTCAGTCAGATTGTTTAAACCTCTTGTATGTATATTCAATTTTCTAACAATATCACTGAAACAGAAAACAGGCATTCAGAAGGAAATACATAATTCATACATTGTTATGGGTTTCTTTCATTCTTTCCAAAAGGAAGATAACGCATCAGTATCTCAAGAGCTGTCTAAAGTCAAAAGAAGGCTGAAAATTCTTATTAGGAGAGAAAAGAAGGCAGAAATATAACTTCTGTTTTCACCTCTAACAAATGGCTTCTATGCTGCGTGTATTTGTCAGACATAGTCAGACAAGGTACATTTCTTGGTATACGATAGGAGCTTTGTAAAATGCTGCACTAAAGTTCTGGTAGCCAGTAGATTACAGCTAAAATTGTACCAAGGTGGAGTGAATTTGATTTTTAGCTCACAGAGGTTCTGGTTTTGTCACCTTCCATATCAAATAAATACGGAACATCACAATAAATCTGCAAAGTTTTGCCTGGTTTCCAGTCAAAACAGCAAATCATTTTACTTGAAATCTTAGGTTAGATTGACACAGAAGGCTTGTGTACTAGAGCTATGTCTCAAGCTTGCAAAGTAGCCACAGAGTAGAAATGAATGACATCTTATAGGGATTTTCATTCAAACTCTTTAAAATACTTCTAGTTATGTCATGTGCTAGAAAACTGCTGAGAAAGGAAAAACTCACAGCAATGGTGGACAAGTATCCAAATTTCCATAGATGCAATACTTACTAAGAAAATCCAAAGTCTCGTAAATAAAGCATACGTGTATGTTTTACTGCAATCTTATAAAGCTGTGCTACATTGTTCTTAAAGGATAGAAACATTCTGGAGAATAACTAAGATCCTTGCTTGAGTATTAATAACTTAAAATCAGATGATTACAGTTGTGATTTCTGAGGTCGAAAAAGTAGTTTTTCCTTTTATTAACAAGCAAGTTCGTCACTACAGGGAAACACTGGTTTTCCCCAGAACCTCTGGGCAAGGCCCTAAATGACACAATAATGTGATTTATCTTTTCTTTAGTATTTATATACTTTCATCGTACTTCTATCTGAACAGCTGACTCTGAGCTGGGGAAATAGTACTTGTTCAAATATATACATGGAGATGAGACACAGATGAAGTAGAGACTGCCCAGGGAGGTGGTTGAGTCATCTTCCCTGGAGGTGTTTAAGGCACGAGTGGATGAGGTGCTGAGGGGCATGGTTTAGTTTTAGGAATGGTTGGACTCAATGATCCAGTGGTCTCTTCCAACCTGGTTATTCTATGATTCTATGATTCTAGAGATCAAATAAAGAACTTCAGTGTCACAATCCCACATACTACACTGTCTAGACCACTAAATGGGAGCACCAAATGCCTAGCTTTACACTGGGGAGCCTGGGGCGAACTACAAACATCAGACAGGGTAACCAAAACAATTTGTCAGGCAGACATCAGATGTAAGGACATACAGATACTAAAGCCGAACACTAGGAAAATGCTGAGTACTATAGATCTCATAATTACCAAGAATTTTAAAATTATACTTACACCTGTGAGGATATCAGTTTTATTTTTTAAAATTAGTGTAGTCTTCTAATTCAGAATATCCAGATGCTGAAATCTGAATTTGGTCCATCTCCCTTTGTGAATGTCCTGCTTACCATGCTTCTGACTGCACAGAGAACTTAAGGTATTTTAGCATAATGATGGTAAAGATTAGAGAGTAATAAATAAGAATTTGGAGAAACCTGCTTGCTTTCATGAAGTTCTAACTCCTATTCAAAGAGTACTTTTATCCAAAGAGTACTTCATTAGAGTAGGGAGAAAAATCCACCTCTGTGCACATTTATCTCATAACTTGGGTATTTCTGAGCAAAGGATGAAAGAGAAAGACAAGCACCAGTTTCGTAGAGGTTTGCAGAACTGCAGTGTTGAATGAAAATATCATACCCATCCTAAAGATGCTCTTAAGGTCATGGAAATTTAGACCAGAACAGGAATTTAAATTATGCCCCAAAAAATTGAGGTTAGCTCCATAGTGATGACCACATACAACAGTTTTCTAACTTAAACCTGCATGTGCCCACACATGTGTTTAGTTCTACATGTCATCTTAGTTACACGTCATCTTACTTGCATACCAGTTTAGTCTTGTTGACAGTTTTGGAATACATTTAGTAACAAGGTTATTAATGTGTAAGTATTAATAGAATTCAGCTGAGAATTGTCCAAGTAAAAGCCCAACTAGTATTCTAAACTAGACAGATGGATGTGATACACTTTTGGCAGACTTTCACATTCCCCCCTCAAACAGGTCACAACTGCTTATAAAACAGAGTTTTACTGCAACATTCACTTAAATTATTTATTTTCCCTATGCTTAGAGTTTATAACTCATTTGCTCCATTTCCTGTCCATATTTTCTTCCCTTTATTTATTCCCAGTTTGTTTATGTATGTACATATATTCCTTTACATAAACGAATACAAATGTTCTCTGCCAAACAATTACATTTCCCTTGAACAGTTCATGCTCTTTTTATTGTATTATACAAGAATTAAGAGGATATTAAACTCAAAGTATTCTGATTATCTTCTGTCACAAAGATTGCATTCAGTCAAATCACACGGTATTGAATATTGTGAGCAACGAATCATGACAAAATGTAAAGAATAAATGGGTAATATTTACTACATACTTATGTTACAAATTGGATTCAGAATAGTAGCCAGAGAAAAGAGAAGCAGGTCAGAAACAGATTTGTTCTTGTTCCAAGCTTTTTTATTCTTTCAGATAGAGGAGGATCATGGCATGGGGCCTTTACTTGATTGCAATTGCCTGTTTCTGATTATGGATATGCAGTCACCCCACATAACTCTCAGGACCCCCTCTGCTACTTCACACTATACCAGTGTGAGAAGTGGTCCAGTAGTGGAGCTTTGTACCAATGCAAAGTTGAGAATTATTTGGAGCTCATCTTCTCTCCTTCAAGACATGTGAATAAATCCTACAGAAAGGGCAGTAAATTATCACAGTTTTATTGAACTATCAATCTGGATGTTATTATTCTTTTTGCAGACAATTCTGCTGATTTTCTACAGGAAATAATGGTTTCACCATTCTGGCCTTGGTAGCATTCTTCTACAAATGGATGGAAATACCAGCTTCAGTTTTGACTCAGGTGACCAGCAGTAGAGAACAACTCAAAGCCTTTAAGGAAGGATTTTAAACTCATGTTTTACTAGAGTCAGTTTGAGTACAGAATTATAAGCCGGGTATCTTTATTGCTGCCCTTAGCATCAACTAAAGTCAATATAAAGCCTCCCATTAATCTCACTGGGGAATGGATCAGGCCCTACCTGCAGTCCAGTGCTCTTGGGAAAGCTCATTTCTGCAGTGATTTCTGCCTTTAAGATGAGATGAAACAGATGGAAGGGACATCAAGGCATTTTCCCCTACTTGGGAATTTGCAGTAAGCCAAGTCCCTGCAAGGGCATGGAGAGGTTGGAGAAAGTCCAGAAGAGGGCAATGAAAGTGATCCAAGGGCTGGAACACTTCCTTTACATGGACAAGCTGAGAGGGGAGATTGTAGAACAGCCTTCCAGTACTTAAAGGGGGCTTACAGGAAAAATGGGAACAAACATTTTAGCAAGGCCTGTTGTGATAGGACAAGAAGTTATGGTTTAAACTAAAGGAGGGTGGATTTAGACTGGATATAATGAAAGCATTTTTTAAAATGAAGTTGGTGAAACACTGGGATGGGTTACCCACGTAGGTAGTGAATGCCCCATCACTGGTAACATTCAAAGTCAGGTTGTATGGGGTTGTTTTAGGTTGTTTTTAGGTTTTAGCAGAGTACCCTGCTAGCTTAAAGCAAAAGGAAAAACAATTCCAGCACTGAATGATGCATTTCTTTAAAAAAGTCTGTATTTTTTTGCATAGTTTAAATGAATTCTAAAATGAAAGTTGAAATTTAGAAAAAAAAAAATGGAGCATTTTAAAGCAGAACATTTTGGGGGGTTTTAGACTCTTTAAGATCTTGAAGCAATTGCTTTATACCATGTTTGTCCATTAAAATGTAGAAAAAATAATGAGATTTTACCAGAAAAAAAGTGAATCATCTTATACCATCTGCAGCGTCATCAAGCAGTTTTAGTTAGAAGACCATATCTTCATCAGAACTGATCACATATGTGTTCTCCTCAAAAAAGCTGTGATTGCATGCTTTGCAGTGTCTCCAATGTCCTTTTAAATATCCCATTTGCTCAGGATCCCTGTAGCAACTACAAGAACTGTTAACATCGGAATAGGCTGGGTCCCCAGTGCAAGTTGCCTTTATACATCTGGGATCTCCTTATCTGTCTGAACAAATGAATGGAAAGCAGAAGGAATCAGTGTTGAGTGATCTTCCACCTTTGCATGATTCACAAAGAGAACTAGATATTTCCACTGTAAATGGTTCAAAGGCTGTAAATGGGGATCCGTGCTAGTTCCAGCTTTGTAGTTTTACACACAGAAAGTAGCTTTATGGTTCAGGTTATTTGGTAATTCTCTCTTAGCTATGGGAATATACATGAACCTAAAATGAAAGCCTATGCTCTTTCAACTTCCCATCTTTCTGTGTACACATTCCTCTTTAACCAAAGGAAAACCAAGAGAGGAATACATCTCACCTGATCTTACAAAAGTGAAAAATAGGAACCAAATTCAAAGCTAGTCTCCATAGGCATCCTTTATAATTAATAGAAAGACATAGTTACTTTCACAGGAGGATTAATTTCATATGAGTCGTTCTGATGCCTACATCAGGGTGAGATGAATACCCTTCTGAAGGTGCCCATCTTTTTCCATTGATTTAAAAGGGACTCTACTGTGACTTAGATGGCTGAGGTAAGTGAAATTAATCCTACCCTGAAAATAAATGGATTATATGGGTTGGTTTCTAAAAACATAGGTAGAGTTCAACAAGACTAAGGAAATTTCCATTATAGAACACAAATATCAACATTTACTTAAGGTATATTTTAATAGCTAATATGTATGAGAAAATAAGGGAACAGGAACTTCCTCTTTCCCACCCTGTCCTCAGAAAAATGCTTTTGAGTACACACATTTGTATTTTGTTTGACTGAGCCAATTACTAGTACAGAGAAAAGCAGAGCTAAACTTCAAAGGGGGCAAGATCATCCAAAAAGAATGTGCCTAACTTCTATAAAAGGAAAAATGTTGACTTTATTAATGCTCTTCTGTTGTCAGACTAGGAGGCCAAGGTGAATGAATGAATGCCACTTTTTGAAACGCTGTGCATGTATCCTGACCTGGCAAGTACCTAACAAGGGTACAATTATCTTTTCTGTAATAGTATATCCTTAGTTTTCACTTTAACTGTCACACCAGTCACTTGACAAAGATTTATTTGATGTCTAAGACTATGAGCCAAGCTCTGGAAATATTTGTGAATTAGAAGGAATTGTGCCTTTCCATGGACAAGGACTGCTGAATTTCTATGCTGAGGTTTAATTATGCATAGATTTACAATGTACTACTACTTCTAAAAGATAGTGAAGTAACTATAAGCATCTTTCTGAGCCTGAATGATAAATTAATCCCTGAGCTGTCCTGTTTTAGAGACAGAGGAATAGGGGAAACAATGTATATGTACTGCCAGAGAACGTAAAATAAATGCAGACTGATATTTATACTACACGTTTTTTTATAGTCATGATGTTTGTACTAGCAACATTTAAATGCAGTGGTATTGGCGCAGTCAAGCTCTTCCTCGTTGTTCCACCCCTCTCCCAGCAGCTGGGGTCAGCAGAAAGGACGTGGACCAATGAAGTACAGTTGGCCACAGCAAGACCCAGATGCTAAGCTGGGGATGATATCTTTTCAGTAGCTGCATCTGGCTCGTTGGCAGGCTCTACAGGCTGATCTACTGGCAGGACTGGATTTGCCTCTGGGTCTGTCATCTGTCATGTTGTTACACTGTTGATGGGCTGTCTCTGCTGCCATGTGCTCCCAGACTACATTTGCCTTTCAACCACTTTTGCTGCTGAGGATTACACTGCTCTTCCAATGTTTAGGGACAAGGGGATGGCAGTACATTGCTAAGACATGTAGTTCAGAGTGCAAGATCCGGACAGAACTCTGAGTCAGAAATATGTTTGGGATATACTCATTAATGCATGCTTTTAAAAAACAGCCCTGCAGGTCTGAAATTCTCTTGCAGCCTATTTGTTATGCTTTGCTGCTAGTTTGTAATTCAGGACTCCGATGACTCATGCACGTTTGGTTTTAATTATGACACTTTCATTTCAGCATGTACCTGATGATGACATACACAATTGTTGATTAGCACAGCAGAAGACTTAATGAGTATTGGGTAGCTTAGCGAGCTGGATGTAAAATAAATGTGAAATGTATCACAGATTTCTCCATTCTCTACTGCATGGCACATAATAACTTGAAGAAAACAGTTAAAATAAAATATTAATGGGCTAGCGGAACTGGGAAAACAGCTCACTGTTAACATGCCCAGTAGTGAGAGAAAATTACAGGTTTCATTGTGTATGCTGCACCATCTGCCTACACAGAGAGCCTAAGCCGTAGGCTCTCCCGAGGGAAATAGCTGTGGATAAGTTATTCAATTAGAACAGCATTATTGGCCAGCTACCTTGGAGAATTGGGTTGATGATGTTGTGATTATCCTGCTCTGCATTCCTTCATGTCCCAGACAGGCTACATTGCTTTGCAACTTCCTTAAGTGTTCACTCATCTGTACAGTAGATGAGCAATTGAAACAGGGAATGTCAGGGATGCCTGAAAGAAAATCAATTTTGAATGAACTTTCTCTGCTTAGCCACAGCCTACATATTCTGAGTCATATTGTATTTTTGTGGACTTTGGTGTAGTAAGTGACAGAGCTGGCAGTGGGAGGAAAGAGAATTTCATTTCTTACATTTAATCTGTGGCTGGGCACAGACTTCATATGGTAGGTTACAAAAGAGTACAATGCTCCTTCAAGAGTAACATTTTTATTAGTGACACAGATACTTTCAAAGACTTCAGCAGGATATGTTTTGAGAAACTGCTTTGGCTTTCTGTCAGCAAAGCTCCAGTATTATTTTTCCCTTCTTAGATTTTTTTTTTAAACAGAACAAATAGAGGTTTGATCCCAATCTTACAAATCAAATTTTGCTGACCTACTGCTGAAGTTGATGACATTTAAGAAGTCCCATCATATTCTCAAAGGAGACCTCAGTTTCACTGTGCTGCCTACACAGGGACAATGAGAAACCTGGTTTTCATTGTTTGGTTGTTTTTTTTCAAATAAACAATGCTTCAGCTGAACACTTGGATTCAATTTTTAAATCTAAAATTATTAATCCTCATCCTTTTTTATCACTTAGTCTTGCTGTAGTTGTCTACTTCACTATCATCAACAATGGGATTTTAGGACAGCAGGGACTTGCTCTATCATTTATATTGGTGTCTTGTACCACACAAACTGTGGGGTTTTTAAATCATTATATGAATTGACGTCTCTTTTAATTAAGCAACAATGGCTTATAGTTTTTCTAGTATCACTCAACCAATCTTTATCTTTTTAATTGTTTCTAGGCTCAAAATTGTAATTATGTTTCCTTCCTGGTATGTCACGCACCAATATATTCTGGAAAATCTAACAAGGAATATTACAAGTGGAATTATTGAAAGACGCACATTTTTTACCTGTGCTTTAATCAGAGCTGAGCTTTCCTGGAAAGGTGACTTACACCTACACTGAGTTCACATCACTATCAGCAATCGTTTCTTCCTTCTTCAAAGGTGGATGTCTTGTTAAACAAAGATGTACATCATCCACAAGGTCCACAGGACAGAAGCATTTGCGAGGTGACAAATGAGGTCATTGGCTTTGCAGCTGAAGTGTCCTCAGATGAGTTCAGGAAGGTCCAGCCTCTGAAGACAGCAGTGATGCCACCAGGTCCATTCATTTCCTTGCCATTTGTTTTTCATTGTACATTATGGGTGCAGCAGGGAGACAGCCTGCCTGTTTGCCTTGCCCTCGGTGCAGTGCCTTGCTCAGGGACAGAGGAAACATGATCAGCCACCCCAAATACCTGGAGCAAGGCAGGCCCCAAAGGAAGGAGGGGAAGGACTTTAAGGTTGTGAGAGCCCTTGTGCTTCAGGAAAATCTGGATCATGATACTGACTTCTTGTGTAAAGTGCCTTGAAGGAACAGTATAAAAAAATGTCTAGATATGAAGTAATACTGTTTATTAATGTCTACTTGCATCAAATGTTTTAAATCTTTTTCTGCAAATCCTCTTCATGCTGCATCTTATGTGATTTATGTCCTACATCCCATCATCCCTTTTGTCTGAACAGCTGATATGTCCAGGAGGCATCTGCCGGCCAGCGTGACTTGCGCCACTACATCTGTGAGACTTTTAGACAGCAGGACAGTGGCTTTAAATTGTGTGACTGCACAGCACTGGCACATAAAGCATGAATACTGATGAGGTGCTTCTGCATCACATGTGCTCACGCTACTGATTATAAATACGATAATATGGGAATCCCTACACCCAGCAAGAAAATCCAGTTTCCTGTATGTGCAGGCTCACTGAGTGCCTCTGGAAAAGACACAACTCATCTGTCAGCTCCTTGTAGCGCCATAAAATATATTGACTTTTTAACTTCTTCCACTCCACATAGCCACATTTTTTTTGCATGCAGACTATGACACTGAGATTAATAGAGGACTCCTGGGATATGCAAGCCACTGACTGAAGGAAGTGCCATTTTCCTTTTATACTACCAGTGGAGAAAATAGTGCCAGTTGAACCCACTGCTCAGCTACTGATGAAAGTGAGGTTACTAGCTGGGTCTTCATTCAGAGCTTTCACGTCCATTTTTTTGCTATTGATACTATAATTTGAAGCTGTGAGATATCTATCATAGTATATTGTATTAGATAGTTTAGTTGCAAGATTTTGTGATAATCTTTAAAGTAATGAGATTCTTTGTTAATTTTGAGAGTCTTTTGCAGAACAAAGGCTCAAAAAAATGTGTATATTCTTAAGTAGTTTTTATCAGACAGGCACATTTCCTCCCTATTCTTGTGCCACATTGTTAATGCCTGGCAGAATAAGAATTATACCTGTCACATAACTTGAGTGGAGTGCAGGCTGGGTGCCCTGGAGGTTCGTCATGACAATTTTGTCCCCAAGCTCAGCAACACTGCTTTGTATGTATCATCTTAATTCTGCTGAGGTTTACTCTCTCCTGTTTCCTTAAATATGTGTTTATAACTAATAACATTTTAAATGACATTTGATAAATATTTATTGAAATAAATACACAGATAGATAAGGTTACTGTATGCTTAAATAACAGCACTGAGAAAAACAGGTATTGTGCCTTTATATCTAAATATTCAGTCACTACTGGATGCAAATGGAACAACTGTGACAAAGGATGAGGACGAGGCTGAGGTACTTAATGCCTTCTGTGTCTGAGTCTTTAATAGGAAAATTGTTTCCTGTGTGTACACACCCAGGAGTAAGAGGAGCAGAACAAAGCTCCCATGATCCAAGAAGAGGTGGTTAGAGACTTGCTTGCCCAACTGGACACCCACAAGTCTGTGGGGTCAGACGGGATTCATCCAAGGGTATTGAGGGAGCTGGTGGATGTACTGGCCAAACCCCTTTCCATCAATTTCCAGCAGTCCTGGAAGACTGGGGAAGTTCCACTGGACTGGAGGCTGGCTGATGTTGTGCCCATCTATAAGAAGGGTCACAGGGAGGATCTGGGGAACTACAGGCCTGTCAGTCTGACCTCAGTGCCAGGGAAAGTCATGGAACAGGTGATCTTGAGTGCTA
>WAAB01025718.1:31773-54884 GCA_013389865.1 Piaya cayana | reverse complement strand
TCTGTACTTGGCACTGGTGAGACCACTCCTTGAATCCTGTGTTCAGTTCTGGGCCCACTCACCACAAGAAGGATGTTGAGGCTCTGGAGCAATTCCAGAGAAAAGTGAGGGAGCTGGTGATGGGCTGGAGAACAAGTCTTACGAGGAACAACTGAGAGAGCTGGGGTTGTTGAGCCTGGAGAAGAGAAGGCTGAGGGAAGACCTCATTGCTCTCTACAACTACATGAAGGGAGGCTGTAGAGAGGACGGAGCTGTCCTCTTCTCCCAAGTGACTGGGGACAGGACAAGAGGGAATGGCTGCAAGCTCCACTGGGGAAGATTCAGGCTTGACATCAGGAAAAAAAATGTCCATGGAAAGGGTTATTGAGCACAGGAACAGGCTGCCCAGAGAGGTGATGGAGTCACCATCCCTGGAGGTATTTAAAGATGGGTGGATGAGGTGCTAAGGGGCATGGTTTAGTGTTTGATAGGAATGGTTGGACTCAATGATCCAGTGGGTCTTTTCCAACCTAATGATTCTGTAATTCTGTGAAAGATGATCAGGCTCCAAAAACTTATAATATTGAACATATATACCAATTTTTTTACCACATTCTTTGCTGTGGTCATTTCCAGATTTCTCTTTTTATTTTTTTCTAATTCCAACCTAACTTGAGAGATTTTGGTGTGTTATTGTACGTTCATTCCTCAAAGGATTGCTTTGCACCTGAGGTTCACATTAAAAAAAAACCTGTATCAGCTAGTTTAAAAGGATCACTGTCCAACAAAAGACAGGTTATTTCTTAGGCCACTGCAATCACTTATTATTTCTAGTCAAAAAGACATCTCCAAAGTTACTTGAAACAATCCTTTTAGACTGTGGGAGAAGCTAGATGTCCCTACTGGACTCTATGTTTGACAGTCTGTCTGTCTGGGATATTTGCTTATTATTCTAACAGAAACAGGCAAAGGGGTATAGAGTGCAAAGCAAATGATACCTTTTAGAAGTATCACTTTTTATTAAATTGTTTTAAAATCCTATTTTAGAATATTCTTTCCTGCTAAGTGTTTCAACTGGAGAGATAGCAGGTCTGTCTAATGTCAGTAGAGAACAAATTCTTTTGTAGATATCTGCCCTTCAGAATTTTACAAATAATGGATATTTATGTTGCTTCTTTTTTGTACATGTCTTCCCTCAGGGAGAGTTCTGCCTCTCAAGCACATGTTAACCCTTGAGTAGAGCTGCATTAAAAAAATGGTTTGCCCCTTTGGGAATCTGGTAGTGATGGTGAAGAAACGAACTGTCAAAGATTGAGAATAGACTCTTGTTTATGTCACCTACTTATGTGTGTTGTGAATATCAGTGCATATACATATTTACAGGAAGGAACAGGTCTTAATATATAGGTAAAAAAAATAAAAAAGCTTTGCTATTGTGTGAGTGGAATAAGCAGGATTTTGGAGAGGCTGGTGTCAATGTGGCCACAGAAATATGAATTCATCTTGTCACAAATGTCAGAAGTGTTCAGTTTTTTAAAGTGTCCATTTTTAAATATATTCTAAGACTGTCATAAAAGGAAGGAAAAAAAGACAATGCCACAAGACTGCTGAGAAATGAAAGCATTTTTCCAGGAAAAAGTACTGAGGAGATTAGCTTGAAAGGAGAAAAATTTAAAAAAAAATTGGAACACCTAACTTACTTAATTTTAATTCAGGCTTACTCAGCATGGGAGAGAAAGGATAAAATTTGTCCTATGAAAAAAACTGTTCTCTCAACATCTCCTGCTAGCTAAGTGTCTTCCTTTCAGTTCTTATGAACACAGCCAATTGTGCCAGCAATGGAACCTTTAAAGAATAAACCCTTGATCTTTAAATGTGAGTAAGATGGATGGGGGGAATGAGAACTAATGGCAGACAATCATTCATGGTTGTTTTTGCTGTAACATTTCTAGTGTGAGTGATACTTTATAAAGCAATAAGGAGGAAGGCATCTACCAGCCTTGAGTCCAGTTCATAGTGCTTGCTGATGTTCAGCTGACTCCACAGAAGCTGAGAACTGCCTCAGGTAATGCTTCCTCAGGATTAAGGACAGACTAATCCCTGAGAGAGAGAGAAATGCCTGTTCTTGAACAAGATACTGAAAGACTATTTAGAGGTTCTTCATGATATTCCCGTAACTCAGGCAGCATTTGAGTCACTGAAGACCACATCATTTGTGCTGTAGATCTGGACAGATGATGGTGGGGAAGTCATTAAAATTCATCCAGTTACCAACTGGAAAGATGAGTGTACACAGTAGATGTACTTTAATTTGAAAGCCTGGATTCATTCATTGTATTTTTTTAGAATAAAAATCTCCCTCTATCCCAGTCACTTACAGTCAGAAAGGGACAATTTGAAGAGCAGCAAACAGAGCATGTTCAACGCCCATATTTACTCTGGCTTCTAACTCAGACAGACATGACCCCGGTAGGTGTGTAATGCAATAACACCTTTGATCAAAACATTGGCAATGCACTGAGTGTAGCTGAGTTTGGTTTGCACAGCTATCCTGAAACCTCAAGACAGTGTCTCCAAAACCATTTCACACATAGCAGGAGGTTATTTCTTTGCACGAATTTCCAAGCCCATTTCAGCTGACAGTCAATTCCAAAACAATTCTCTCTCTCTTTCTTAATGTGGTCGTGTTAGCAGTACTTAGATGTCTCTACAACCTGTCAATCTTACCAGTGTCTGCTAAGCTTTTCCACTAAAGGGTTCACATTCCCAAGTAGCTCTTCATGTTCCTTTCTTAGATGATGAGACATGCCAGAGTTTAGAGAATCACCAGCTCCCTAGGCTTCCTACGTCCCTTCCAGAATCTACCTCTGAATATTCAGAAAATAGTCTTTCAGAAAAATAATGAGTTACCAAAAACCAGGCAACACCATCTCTGAGTTTTGAGCTTTTCCTTAATAATACATTCTACAAGTTATCAACAGAAGCAAAGTGTTGTGCAATGAAAATGAGATACTGACAGCGGAATTTGCACAGTATTTGCACGTCATAGAATCATAGAATCGTTGTGCTTGGAAGGGACCTGAAAGATCACCCAGTCCAAACCCCCAGCCATAGGCAGGGACACCTTTCACTGGATCAGATTGCCCCACCCAACCTGGCCTTCAACACCTCCAGAGAAGGAGTTCCTGTGACTTCTCTGGACAACTTGTTCCTGTGCCTCACCACCCTCTCAGTAAAAATTTTCTTCCTAATACCTAATCTAAATCTCCTCTCTTTCGGCTTTAAACGATTTACCCTTTGTCCTGTCACTGCACTGTCTGATAAAGAGCCCTTCCACAACTTTCTGGGGAAGAAACTGCAATGTTTTTTCACATCATAGGTCATTAGCTCTGCAGTCTTCTGTCATACATGCTCTGCACATTACATCATAAAATCTACTGTAGCAGTTGGTGCGGTGGTCACTTAGAATAAAAACTGCAAGGGGGGATTATGGAGTGGGAAAATACATGCGATTATCAGTTCTTAAAGCTGGCAACAAGAGACCAAGTTTGCAGTTAGTTTGTGGATTTATTGTTTTGAAAGCAAAAGCTCACCTCTGGAGAACAATCTGTGATGAATTACATACTAATAAAACACTTCCCAGAATATTTAGATGTTATTTTGGTGCTATTTGAAACCACATCAGTTTTTCAATGCTAATGCCTACAAACTCACCTTAATACCTGAAGCAGAATTGTTCAAATCATCTTCCAAAGGACAGAAGTGATAAGCTAGTCTTATTAAAACCAATGGGAAAAGTTGCACAAACTTTAATAGGATCAGCATCTCACCAGTATTGAGTGACTCACCAGTCTTGTCCTTGACTGATTTCGGGTCCTTTCTAACCAAAGATGTGCTCCCCCATGTATGTATGTCACTAAAAGACACATATGACAAAGGGATTCAGAGCCAGGTATGAACTGTAATGAGAGATAAATAAAAATGACCAGGTGTGTTTGCTGTGTTAAATGCCTGGCATCCTTTTCCGATCAGACTTGAATAAATAAAAATATCTCGACCCTCTAAGTTAATTTGATTTATGAACACCAGGTAAAGAGCTATATTTTGGGGACAACACATGTACACTCAGAGACAGCAAAAATGGAACTAATTTGGGGGATTTAGTCCAAATGGTGCCTACAAATTTGGGATCTCTAAAGTCAAGAGTAGCAAGCATGCAGTCTGAGGTCCAAATGCCCAATGAAACAGAGAGATCATGATATTCATAAATTTAGAGTCTTTTATTTGACACAAAATAAAATACACAAACAATGAGTGTATAGGCACATATTTTCTATAAGATTCCTTAAAAACTTGTTAGTAAACCAGTAATTTCTAATACAAAGAATCATATCTATAATCAGTCTTTCCTTCATTTAGGAACTCTCAGTTCCATCAAATAGGGGGTATATCACTAGGAATTCCTATGACATGGGAATTCCCCGGACAATTAGAGATTAAAGAACCTTGCAGCAAGGATGACTGACTGAAGACTGACCGAGAGCACCAGGATTCACTTTCTCATGTGAGTAAAGTGAGGACAATTATTCCTGATGTTTTGTGGTGAGTGGATTCAAGGGCACAGCCTGTCTCACCATGGGCTGCACCATGGGCTGCAGGGGAATTTCTACGCTGGCACCTGGAGCACTTCCTCCCTTCCTTCTTCTCTGACCTTGGTGTCTTCAGGGTTGTTTCTCTTACATGATCTCAATCCTCTCTCCGAGTGCTGTTGCACAGAAGTTTTATCCCCTTTCTTACATATGCTGGGTGCTACCACTGCCCACTGATTGACTCAACTTTGGCCAGCAGTGGGTCTGCCTTGGAGCTGGCAGACATTTGCTCTATTGAACACAGGGGAAGCTCCTAACAGCTCCTCACAGGAGCCACCACTGCTACAACAACCTTGCCATGCAAACCCAATATAGCTAGTGTGCACATAATCATGGTACTTACTATCAGACACAGTTTACAAATTGGCTGCACCGTTACAGGGAAGTTCCACACCCTGATGACTTTGTGCATCTGTGCTGGCCATAATCTCTGCCTGTCACCATTCAAAGCAAACACCTTTCTAACAAAGTCTGAGAAAGTATTAAAAGAAAGTTGCTTGATAATATTCCAGTAAATGGTTAATAACAAATTTAGAAGTTTCTGTTTGCAAAGGTAAAGGAAGGAAAGGCATAGCACACTTGGGTTTTTATCAGACCAGGAGTAGGGCAAGTAGAGAGAAATTAATTGTTTTACAGAGAGGAAGCGTTCCCTGGAACTCAAAGGTCTCGAAACCTTCTTTATAACTTTATCACTTCACCAAAAATCACTCTGAACACAGGAATATAAGATTTTGAAAGATATGATGCTCCTTTTGCTGTGGATATAGGCACATGTTTTGTGAGCTGCAGTTGAAAAACATCACAATTTTATTTGAAGGACAGTATTCTTGTGTTGCAATTTATTTAGGTTCCTTGACTTCATTTCAAAGCAATCACAGAGCGAGGCATACTTTAATGTGACAATATGAAAATAAAAACCAAGTACTAGAATATTTCTATACTCTATACCATTATGCATCAGCAAGATATGGTGGCATGCCTGTCCAATTGCCTCATTCCAGGAAACTGTGATTCAATAACATTTCTATTATCTCCGGAGATTTTATTGTCAAAATGTCAATATTGTCAGAATCTGTCACAGAGCCTTACTTGCTAAATATAATCAAGCTCTTCTTTGAGGATCCTAGGACCCTAATTGAAAATTATGAAAGCTGATCATGATTTCACCAGCGCAAGTCCATAGCCACATCATGAACCATCCTGAGGATCAGGCTCTCTGGTCTACTTGTCTACAGTGCAATGAAAGCTGTTCTACTTACATTATTTTTTCAAACCTATTGGTGCAACTGCAACTACTGCTATTGCACTGACAGCAGTGAGCTGTGTATAATGTGATATCCGCTTACAATGAGACGATTAAAAACTCAAGAATAATTTTCTGAACTTGAATAAACTTGAGTCCTAGTAACAATTGTTGACTTTGATCACTTTTCTGCAACATGGCTCAAATTCAGCAAATCATCTGCTTTGATTTAACTTGTCTTCTATTCTTCAATTAAGAGAAGTTAATCTAGCTATTGAGACTCGTGATTACTTCAGCCACTCATTCCATCTCTGCAGGAATCCAGACAAACAGAAATATCCTAGTGTTAGAAGAATACACATCTGGAAATTTACATTGGCTCTCTTACACTTCTACTGTTCCTTAGATGGGGTGAAAATGTTATAGGATTTTCTCATCTCATAATGCTGTAGTCAGACAAGAGCTGAGGGATTCCCTAAAACCAGATGCTGTTTTAGTGCCACTAGAGGCAATTTGGCATACTGAAGAAGGCTAATGGGATGAAAGAGCAACTTCTTACTGAAGTCATATTCATCCAGGTGCCACCTCACAGTCAGAGATCCTACAGTGCACAACAAATACAGGCTGCTAATGAATGAAAACTAAGTATTCCCATTATCCCTCTATGAACCGTTCATTTGGCCAAAGATATAACTGCAATATAGATGCCTACATCTGAACTCCCAGTACAAACCTCAATTCCTCTAACTCTGAAACAGAAATTAAAAACATGACCTTAACTGAGTTTTGAAAGTGCTTATTTATTTCCACTGAAGTGGGTTACTAGGAGAGCAAGATTAGAGGAGGGGTTTTCCATCCCTAGGACTGAGTTTTCGACATCCTTAATGTCCATCCCATGAAACATGGAAAAGAAATATTGAGACTCAATGTCCAGTAAGGTAGATTTTTTGAGATATTATAACACCTGTGAGTAGGCATTTCAGTAGTTTCTTTGAAGAGGAAATGGAACCTCCAGCATTGGAAAATTTTGAGAACATACTACTTATTGCAAGTACAACTGATCCTGTCCTGGGTAATAAGATAGAATCATAGAATGTTTTTGATTGGAAGGGACCTTTAAGTTCATCCAGCTCCATCCCCATGGGCAGGGACACCTTCCACTGGATCAGGTTGCTCAAAGCCTCATTCAACCTGGTCTTGATCACCTCCAGGGATAGGGCATCCATGACTTCTCTAGGAAACCTGTTTCATTACCTCACCACCCTCCCAGGAATAAAAATTCTTCATGATTTTTAGTCTAAATTCCCCTTCTTCCTGCTTAAAACTATTCCTCTTTGTTCTATCCCTTCACTCTCTGATAAAGACCCGCTCCCCAGCTTTCCTGTAGGCCTTTTTTAAGTACTCAAAGGTTGCCATAAGGTCTCCCCTGATCTATTATTGAGGTCTCTTATCAAGGCTAAACAACCCCAACTCTCTCAGCCTGTCCTCATACAGGAGGTGCTCCAGCCCTTGGACTGTTTTTGTGGCCCTCTGGATTCACTCTAACAGATTCCTCCTGAGCTGAGGACTCCAGAACTGAATGCAGTACTCCAGACAAGGTCTCATGAAATCAGAGAAGAGGGGGAAAATCACCTCCCTTGTCCTGCTGGTCACACTTCTTTGGATGCAGCCAAGGATGCAGTTGGCTTTCTGGGCTGCAAGCACATTTTTTCAGCTCGTGTTAAGCTCCTCATCAACCAGCACCCCCAAGTCCTTTTCTTCAGGACTACTCTCAATCCATTCTCTGCCCAGCATGTATTTGTGCTTGGAATTAAGCTGACCCAGGTCCTCTCAGTGCCTCAAGGTGAGCTTTCAAGGTCCTTCTCATCCTTCCTGGTGACTATAACAAGAACGAGGAGCAGAAATAGAATTAAATTCTCTGAACAACACTGCAAAACAGAGATGCTCAAGGCACTTTTGAGTAGACTATTTCTTAGTAGGTAACATGGAAACATTGGTCATATAGGGAATATTGCCACACTATGCTTCCCCCATTATGCCCTATACGCTACATTGATCAATGACTCTCAGTATTAGATTCCTTTGCAATCTCCACAACACCCTTTCTTAGGCACTTTTATTATCATTTCACTAGCATTTTTCCATGTATTTGGTATCTGTTGTAAGTGCTTTGGCAACTTTATGCTCAAAGCCTTTCTGTAATATCTCACAAGTCTAAAAAAAAAACGAGAAAATATGCATTTTCAAAGACACATAAGACATTTTCATTATGCTTTTTTTTAGTTTTACTAAATGTGTAGAGCAGTTTAAAATGCAACACATATTTAAGCTGGTAAATCAATAACAAATTGGGGAAGGTGAGACAGGGAGGGACTTCATTCTTTTCCACTGACAATGTGACAAAGCAAACATGCACCTCTTGATGAGGTGGGAAAGCAACCTTAAGAAATAAAAATGTTCCCTCTTCTTAGTTATTCCTGCCCTTTCTTGATTTTTTCCAGGTCCTTGTCAGAGGATCAGGGAAGACAGAGCAGCTCCTTGCTGAGCTCACGCAGCTATTATACATTGGAAGTGCTGACTGAACAACCCTCAGGTGCACAGCTATGGTTGGAGAAATTGTGATTATTGTTCTGAAAACTTGCCATGGGGAAGCTAACCATGGATTCTTAATGTGTACCAGATGGGACCACAGCTCTTTCTTTTTGCAGAGAAGTATCTAGAAGCACTCTGAGAATAAGTATGACAGCCTGTAGATTAGCACTAAAGTGAATTTTATGCGAATTAAAATTATTTACCACTGCCAGGGAGTATATGAATGGAAATGCAATGAGTTTTTAGAATGATGCCCAGTAGTTTTTTTAAATGTTCTATAAAATGCTAATTCAACCTTGTGAGTTTTTCTTCTGTGATAGATTGCTTATACAAATACCCAGAATAGTGGTTCAGACACTGAATGGAGGGATGAGGGAACATCTCAGCTCCCCTTACACTCTGTCTACAGCCAAGACACTCACTATCAACTCTCTTATGTTGCTCTACAGTCAATGGAGAGAAGCAGGCACTTACATAGAATCACAGAATCATAGAAAAACCAGGTTAGAAGAGACCTACTGGATCGCTGAGTCCAACCATTCCTATCACTTAGCACCTCATTCACCTGTCTCTTAAACACCTCCAGGGAAGGTGAATAAACCACCTCCCTGGGGAGCCTCTTACAGTGCCCAATGATCCTTTCCATGAAATTTTTTTCCTGATGTCCAGCCCAAACCTCCCCTGGTGGAGCTTGCGGCCATTCCCTCTTGCCCTGTCCCCTGTCACTTGGGAGAAGAGGCCAGCACCCTCCTCTCTACAACCTCCTTTCAGGTAGTTATAGAGAGCAATGAGGTCTCCCCTCAGCCTCCTCTTCTCAGAGCTAAACTCCTCCTCTCCTACCTTTCCTATCCTGCCTGAAGAGTTTGTACCCCACCATACCTGTACTCCAGTTATATGAGCCATCCCACCACATTTCTGTGATGGCAACAACATAATAGGCTCCTTACCCTACAACAGCTTCCGGCTCTTCCTTCTTATTCCCCATGCTGCGTACATTGGTGTAAATGCACTTCAGCTGAGCTGCCAAGCCTTCATCCCTCTTAGAAGGAACAGAGTTCATTCCCAATTGACTGGCAACTGGAGTAGCTAGTGCCAGAATGCCTGCCTATATCTTCCTTACGAGCCCCAGGTGTGTTCACCCCCACTTTCTGTGCGGTGATGTACAGGTGGTCCTCACCAGCACACCCTCTCTGAATCACCAGTGCCCCACATCCAGGTTCACTCCTGTCTAGCCTGGTCTCAACCCCCTCCCCCTTCACAACTAGTTTGAAGTTTGCTTTTTGAGCTTAGCTTGGTTTTTAGCAAGGGCTGAATGATAATGATGCATTTGATGCTTCCCTGAAGTACTCTGAGGTGAACTGGTCTCTTCATATGCCTATTTCTCTCTGCTGTCCATTAGGAGATCTCAGACAGCTAGGAAGACACAAATGCCTAAATCTGGAGAAAAGTCTCACCTCATAGTCCTTTCTTTACTGTTACAGATGGAGCTGAAAGAATGAACTGAATTGTCAGTTCCTCTCTGAATGTGCTGATGGGGTTTAGGACAGTGATGTTTGGCAAATAGACTCTAGAAAATAGTTTGAAAGTTTTGAGTTTCCTTAGGTCAAGGCACTACCAACAAGTGGTAATAATTCATGACTAAAAGTTGTGGAGCTAGGCACGGAAACAATACAGGATTTAAGCACATGTGCAAATTTAAATATGCAATTAGCTTTACTGACAAGTTAAGCACTTGCTTAAGAGATCTGCTGGATCTAAGCCCTATTTTTTAACCAACATCCAATTTCTTTTTGCCAATTAATCTCTGATGGGAATGAATTGCTCAACAGAGATGTCCTACAAAGGAAAAGATTGTTTTCTGTGACTCAAACAAAGCTACCATTTGGATTTTAACAACAAACCTTATTTTAAAATAACAGGAGGGAAAGAAGATCAGGGAACATTTTCTCTTTCAGCTGTGTCCTGTAAAGCCATGAGTCAATATTTTCATTAAAACAAGCTGCGTGTCTTCCATTGCCTCCCCCAATCTTGTAAAAAAAGTAGTTTTACAAGGAAAATCTGCCATTCTTCTTGGCATGCAGAATGCTGAAGTGCTAAATTGGCAACAAAGGGAAATATTTATTCTCATTCACTTTAGTGACTGAATAGTAGAATCTTGAGTAAGAAATCATAACTATTGTTCTGGCAAAGAAATCACCTGACAAAAAGGTTTTGCTTAAAAGAAAACTGTCTTCTGATGGATGCAACCCACTCAAAACTTTTACATATGTCTATATATGTATATGTGTATATATATACACACACATTATATAGATATATGTTGTGTATATACAAATATATGTATATATATACACACATTATATATATGACCCTCTTGGAACCTGACTGAGCATTCAGAGCATTATTTATCAAAATTCAGGAATTCCACTGCCAGAATTATTATTCTTACTGTAAACAGGAACTACAAGCATATCTATACATAAGTTAGGAGGAACAAACACATAAAGTAGTGTTGATTATTATTGTAATGTAATTTTCCTTAATCTAAGTTATTGTCCTTCTACTTATTATTTTGTTCATTATGTGATAGAAAAGAGACTTTTCTCACATCATAGAAGGCCTAGAAAATGTAATGGGCCCTACACACTCTTAGTTTTGTAAATATTCTGTTAGTTTCAATTCAGTAGCTCTGTACCAAGATCTCAGGAAAAGGACCCAGCTGCTCAGGATCTCCACGGTTCCTGAATGATGGAAGCATACTCTGTCCCTGAAAACCTCTATAATGAACAGCCAACACAGTTATCAGGTCTGTGTTTATCCCTTGACTACTTTTCATACCTGTCTCAAAGGTGGGGGGGTGACAGACAAGTAGAATCCATGTACAGGAGACCAAGTTAGGGAGCTACAGCTTACAACAAATGTTTATCGTAACATCTTTTAGTGTTCAATATTAATAGAATCAGAAATGAGCTATACAGCCTGTTAATGACACCAGTGGGTGCTGCTGGCCCTGGGCAGATGTAGTAGGCTCTCAGTGTCCTGAGTTCATCTGTTATTATGTATTCAATAAGATAATCAGTTTCTGGAACTTCAGTTTTTGGAAGACTTTTACATTTTACTTCTCAGCTCAATTATTTCCCACCCTTCAGTCAGCTGTTTTCTGGGAACTCTGTCTCACTTATAGTTACCTACATAGCCCATTCCACAAACACACCAAAGGTGTTTTTGCCATTAGCTCACCTGGTTAGTAAAGGTATCAATGTGAATCAAATCTTAGAGTATAAGATGCTAGAAATTAATAAAAAATAAACATTTTTTCCTGCTTCCTCTTAAATAAAAAAAAATCTCATTGCAAAATTCCTTATCTTCATTATCTCCCCTATAGAGTTTGTTCTCCCCAAATTTCCTGTTAAATATATCCTTAAAACCTACGTACTGTTTCTGATTTGATTCTGTTAAGCTTATTTGCACATGTCAGAGGCAATACCTGCCTACGTGATAGCTGCTCAACTGAGCAGAATTTACAGGACTGGGCACTATATTTTGAAATGTGTATTATGAAATTTGTTGGTTGACAGTTGGCTGAATATGAGTCAGCAGTGTGCCCAGACAGACAAGAAGGCCAGTAGGCAGAAACAGCATGGTCAGCAGGACCAAGGAGGTGATTGTGCCCCTGTACTCAGCATTCTCACCAATGTTGCACCACAAATACTGTGTTCAGTTTGGGGCTTCTCACTACAAGAAAGACACTGAGGTCCTGGAGCATTTTCAGAGAACAGAAACAAACNCCTCTTCTCCCAAGTGGCAGGTGATGGGACAAGAGAAAATGGGATCAAGTTGCACCAGGGGAGGTTCAGATTAGGCATTAGGAAAAATTTCTTCACTGAAAGGTTCTTCAGATACTAGCACGGGCTGCCCAAGGAGGTGGTTGTGTCACCATCCTAGGAGGTATTTAAAAGACAGGTAGATTAAGTGCTTAGGAGTATGATTTAGTAGTGGGCAGGTACAGCAGTACTCAATGATCTCAAAGGTGTTTTCCAACCTAGCGGTTCTACGATTCTATGTAATATGGACACACAAAATAGATACATTAATATACAATGATGTTGTCATTGTGCAATCTTAACAACATGTTGACATGCATTTCTTAAATTTAGTGTGTGATATGTTTGAGAAAACATATGGCACATAATCCTTTCCAAAGGGTTTTAGAAACAAAAAGGTGTCCTCTATGAGTTTCTGCTACTTGGTAAAAGGATGTTTTCTAATTTCTCTGGATGCTGGAACCCCATGATGAGCAGATTTGCATAACAATTAACCTTTAAAAATAATTTATAACCTCCCAAATGAGAAATCAGCTTCAGGATAGTTAAAAGGGATGATATTCTTTATTAATATGACCATTTTTTTAGAAGAGGCAGCCCCTCAAAATGTGACGTAATACTTCCTATGCACTACAGAGAGTGCGCTGTGATGTTTTGCTTGCATTTTTTCACTGCAGAAGCATTAGTATCTCTCAAAGAAAAAAAAAGAATAAAAGGGAAAAAAGAGAGAGAAAGGAGCTTCCTTTATTAGCAGAAACTCTCATCTAGCTTAGTAAATTGTTTGAAAGAAGTGCAAGGATCCTTTTGTTCCTTACAGCCTTTTTGCCATGCTGATGGAGAAGATGTTGTTTTTACTTACTCTTTCCCTGGCTCCGGGATGTAGTAAAGGGAAAGGCAAGGGCAGAGAGAAGCCATGAACTGGAGAATTCGTAATTTAGATGTTCTTGTGGTTTCACACAACCAGAGCTTGTACTAGGATGAGAAAGTACATCTCAAGATAAAAATATTTCTCTCTCAGAGAAGGAAACTTATTTATTCAGTGAAATTTGTTCTGTCTTGTATTCTATAGCACGCATTCCCTCACACCATTCTCTTTGTTTCTTAGAAAGCAAGATACAGTGGATAATGAAGCCAAAATCCTTTCAGTGTTGTTGGAATATATGTTCACTTATTTGTTGTAATAGATTTTGATGGAGTTCCTGCTGCTTTGCAAAGCACGCTCTGAACATCTCACACACTAATGAAACTATTGAATACAAAGATACTTCCACTACTGTTCTCATCAGGTGTGACTATCTGTAGAATCATAGAATAGTTAGGGTTGGAAGGGACCTTTAGGTCATCTAGTTCCAATCCCCCTGCCATGGGCAGGGACACCTCCCACCAGATCAGGCTGCCCAAGGCTCATCCAAACTGGCCTTGAAGATCTTCATGATGACTATTGTAGGAGAAACTCATTTCTGCTGTGGTTGTGGCAAGAGGAGATAGTGCAGAAGCTATGTATCTGCTCTTTCTGTGAGGAAGCTGTTTACCAGCTTAATATTCATAGAATCACAGAGTCACAGAACCATTAGGTTGGAAAAGACTCACAGGATCATCGAGTCCAACCATTCCTATCAAACACTAAACCATGCCCCTTAGCACCTCATCCACCCATGCCTTAAACACCTCAGGGAAGGTGAATAAACCAACTCTCTGGGGAGCCTCTTACAGTGCCCAAAAACCTTTTCCATGAATTCTTTTTTTCTGATGTCAAGCCTGAATCTCCCCTGGTGGAGCTTGAGGCCAGTCCCTCTTGTCCTGTCCCCTGTCACTTGGGAGAAGAGACCAGCACTCTCCTCTCTACAACCTCCTTTCAGGCAGATGTAGAGAACAATAAGGTCTCCCCTCAGCCTCCTTTTCTCTAGCCTAAAGAACTCCAGTTCCCTCAGCTGCTCCTCGTAAGACTTGTTCTCCAACCCATCACCAGTTTCACTGCTCTTCTCTGGACTCGCTCCAGAGCCTCAACATCCTTCCTGTGGTGAGGGGACCAGAACTGAACACAGGATTCAAGGAGTGGTCTCAGCAGTGCCGAGTACAGAGGGAGAATAACCTCCCTGGAACTGCTGGTCACACCGTTTCTGATACAAGCCAAGATGCCATTGGCCTTCTTGGCCACCTGGGCACACTGCNGTCATTGATAAAGACATTGAACAGGGTTGGACCCAGCACTGAGCCCTGGGGGACACCACTTGTAACTGGCAATCTATTTATCTAGTTATCTATTCAGTTGCCTATCCATTTTCAAGCTTGGTATGAGAAGATACAGCTCTGTTTTCGGTATCTTCATGCTTGTGTCCTGGCAAACAGCTTCCCAGAACATCCTCCAACTAGAAACAGCAAATGGAGCTACTTCTAAGGGTCAAATGTATACCACAAATTAGCAAATATTCACTTTATTTTCTGTTTTCTGAACATTGCAAAAATTTTGACATCAACAGTAGAGAGGTTAAGTAGTGAATGATAATATTAGAAAAACATTGGCATGTCAGTCACCCATTATTTTCAGCCTCAATATTAGGAAACAGTGGCAATTTCAGAAGAAATCTTGCCATGAGGTTTCATTTCCCAGTTTTCCAACCCAAGTGGTTCAGATAAGCTTTGACCAATCAGTTAACGCATGGCTCCCTTACCTTGTTTAAATTATTCTTAATGTTGAGGTTTACCCATGGTGCAGGATGTGAGTAACGCAAGGGGTCCATCTAGTATTCAGATTGCTTGGCCAGTCTGCATGCTGCTGTCATAAAAAGGCTTAATGGAGTCTCTCGGAGTTTACTGCTTCTTGGAATTGTTTTACAACATTTTGAGAATGTTTTCAGTTTGGTATTTATGCCTTTATCAAGTAGTGCTAGTTTTAATATATTGTGTGTATCTATTATACATACATAAATATGCATAAATTAGACCTTCCTTTTGAAAGTGTTCTCATTCTTAGTGCCAGTTAATGATTTTGGAGGTATCCCAAAACATAGAATAATAGAATCATAGAATGGTTTGACTTGGAAAGGACCTTTAAAGATCACCCAGTCCAAATGCCCTGCTCTTAGGGACATCTTTCACTAGATCAAGTCGCTCAAAGTTCCATCCAGCCAATCTCGAACACTTTCTGTGATGGGGCACAAATTATTATCGTATATAAAACCTTCTTCCTTACATCTAGTCTCAATCCACCCTTTTTCACTTTAAAACTGTTGCCCCTTCTACTGTCACTACAGGCTCTGGTAAGAAGTCTCTCTCCATCTTTCTTAGAATCCTGTTTTACATATTGAAAGGTCACAACGATGTCTCCCTGTTGTCTTCTCCAGGCTGAACAACCCCAGTTATCAACAGCTGAAATCCATTGTATGGTCTATAAAGCTATCTTGATTACACTTCTTTTTGGGGAGATATTTGACAAAATCAGATAATTTTTTAGCTATAAAGAATAGTTCTGAATCAGAATAAAACCAAATCAGTTATTCAGTTATTATCAGTTATGCCTTTGTCTTGCTCCTACAATACAGATATGTTCACCATCTCAGTATTTCAACTGCTTTAGAATGAGAAAACATACAGGTATTTTTCAGCTCATGTTTCTTTTTTATCTTGTGAGTCAACTTTGTAAATTAGATTAAGTCATATTTTATTTAGGTGAATAACATCACAGTCCCAAGACTGCTCTCTCCTATCAGAAGACAAGAAAATCCCTGTCCATTCTAACTCACCACACAAGTCCTGTTGATTTGACTGCTTTCTTGAAATCCCAACTTTTTGTCAGAAATGCAGTTTTGGCTTTTGCTGTTTCTAACTTGGGAAAGCCAGAGGAAAATATATACTTGAAATTTATTAGGCCAGTGTCAAACATTTACTTCCGTTTTCCTGTTAAGCATTTGTTATTATGTCCTCCATCTCAGTGACTCCATGTTTTTTGCTATAGGTTGAATCCTGATTTATACTGGCTGTGAAGCCTTGGTTGCACTGCAGCAATGAGGAGCTGGGCCATTAATTCTGCTGATGCCAAGGTATATCCGAAGAATATCAGAGCAAGGATGGTATTTTCTTGCTTATCTTTACAGTAACCCAGCCAAATATCTTATTTGATGAGTTCCTCTACACTAGTGTATCATTTAGAGTGTTGCACTTTCGATTTCCTTCTAGAAAATACTAAATGCTATTTCTAATTTCACAAATAAGAATTTTTTTATTAGAAAAAAATGAAAATAATATTGAAATGAGTGAACTGAAATTTTGAATTGCTAATAATACAGTTAAGAAGTCTGACTGGGAGACCATCACAGAAGATTGCCAAGTAACCTGTTCACCTTCTCCTTTTCAGGTTCCAAATGCACTCCAAGTACAGCAGATAACCGAAGACAATGAAAATAATTAAATTTCATACTTCAAGGTTTATTTTGTCAGCATAGATCTCATACCCATCACAGTCTGCTCTCCTCAGTAGCACTCAGGTTTGGACCTGGATGAAGACAGGAATATTGGCCCAGAGCTCTGTGAAAATAGTCCAGGGTGCTTGGCAAGTGTCCTGGTTAGTGTGGCCTAAGGCAGCTTATTGGTTCTGGATAAGGAAAGGATCTTGTACCAGCTTGGGACCTTGATGATGCCTGCAGTCTATTCATGGTTAACAATAAAGGTTATCCAGGTATATTTTAGCTCATCAGTCCTTTACATTTCAAAGGCTTAGGATGTTAAGTTCTTATCTGGTCTCTATACATGGTACTTAGTTGAAATTTATCAGAAGACCGAATAATGACCTGAAACTCCAATGGGTTTGTTTCATGAAATCTGGATGAACCTTGATACGTTTCTGTGTCAAAGAGATCATCATAATCAATCTTGTGATCTCCATTAACGTTGTTTGTTAAAACATGGATGAGACAAGCAATCATGCTTTCCTCTCATTCCTTTCATAAGTTTCTCTTAAGCAACAACCACTGTGTTTTAAAAACAACCTCTGCCCCACATTCTGAAAGTCTGTTTAAAACCTGAAACTGTTTCATTTTGAAGGGATTGAATAATGCCAGGTATGTTTTGAAAGATTCACAACTTCAAGCTGATAACAAAAGGGCACTCTCTGGTCCTTCAAATCTTTTCCTCCTAATGTGTCTAATTAATTTAAAAGATTAATTCCTTCCTTTACATGGCCTCGGATATTTAAGAAAATTGTTGCTTCTACAACCCTAGATTCTATTTATTCTCCCCTCTCCCCACTTCCCCTGTGCCCATTAGGTCTTACAGGACACTCAGTGTAAGAAAGGAAGGAGAGAGAAATGATTAATTAAAAGAAAAAAAGACAAGGAAAATTAATTCAAGGCTGGTAATCAAAAAACACCTCTCTTCACAATACTATTAAAATCTAGTTTAGGGTATCAGTAATATAATTTCTAATCACAACATACTCGGATTGCAGCTGACTTCAAATTTGGCATACTGACTGCCTCTTTCCTTAATCCAGGAAAAAGTGTGGAATACATAAGAAAAAATAAGTTGAGAACAAACTGGAGAGATTTATTGTGGAAAGAAAAAAAATATTTAAAGAATGTCTTATAAAATCAACAAAATATGGGTGAGTTGTGCCATCCTGTTGGCTTCTTAGCACTGAAAAATTGACGGTACTCTCTACTTGAAACGTATGGATTTATGCTTGATGCTCATGATCGACTGTTTAAACAATCAGCAGATTGTCCTGGCCACAGGATTAGATTTGTGTGCCAAAGCAAATAATATGAGAAAAGAAGAACCAGGAAGTTTTATTTATACTCTTAATAACTGGAATTTAAGTTTAGATTCTCAGAAACAATGATTTTAGCATATCTCTTACAAGCAAGACCATCCATCCAGTGCAGAATAACTGGGAGTTCAATCATTTGTCTTACAAACAGGGTAATAGTGTTCTCCTTGTGACATTGTAAAACACAGACCTGATCTGGATCTCAGCTCTAATTTTTAGGTCAGAGGCTGTGAGAGTACAGGCATTGTAACAGCACTACCAAAGGAAATATAAATTCTAAGCCAGCTATATGGTATTTCATCAAACACTTAGAGACCGAGAAAGTCTTATAAAGAGATTTATATCTTATTTTCTAATGCTATACTGATTGTGATTTTTAATAACTGTCTGAAATTGATTTTAAAAAGCACATTTCTATGCTTCCCCCCAAGAGTGTTGTTACAGAGTTTTCAGGTCAGCCACCCTGAAAGGGAAACCATAAACTTTGCTCAAGCACTCAAAATGAAATGTTTGTGTTAACTCGCCTAATAAACAGCTGAAGTGAGAGTCTTTAAACTACTCTTCCCTTTGAGCGCATACGAAAGGAAGAATAATAACACACACTTCAAGAGATGTTGCCCAGGAGACTTGAAATACGAACATTTAGTGCTGATGATCTTTTTTGGATCAGTGGGCAGCTGTTACACTAGCTGGATATCAAGCTCAGGGCCTCTTGAAGTGACGGTCAGACTGTAACTAAAGGCAGATTCAAAAGCCTGAGCACTCTGTAGTAAACTCTCCCCAGGCAGAGATGACTGATGAGCATTTTTGGACAGCATTAAGTGGACTCCCATGTGTGAATGCAGGAGGAAAGGTGAGGATGTTCTTGTTAGAGCAGATACCTGAGTGTAATGGTTTGGGTCCGACCCCCCTTCCCAAACCTTACAGCTTGCAGCCCCCCGCTNGAAAATAAAAATCCAAAACAGATATACACAACAGAAACCCAGGAGTAAGCAATAAAAAAACTAACAAGAGAAAATCTTACTACTCTCCTTTAGATAGCAGGACTACTAATCGCTGCCAGCACTCTCCTATTCTCGAGGTTCACAATGCCTCACTGGGCCTCACTCCTCCACACCAGCAGAGTTGATAGCAGAGGAAACCTGCTCCCAGAGCCACAGGAAGGGAAGAGAGACAGAAGGCGTCTCCTACTTCTTATTTATACCCTGGTTTACGTAGAAAATCACATGGAATACTGGGAGGTTGATTTCTTCCTCAGTTCCAACCTGGTTATCAAGGAGGGTCTAAAAATCAAAAACCACTACACTGAGCATGAGGCAAACTTGTCACCTCAGCCCTCCTCTGGGGTCTTTGCTACATCCAGTGATTTCTTAGCCAGAGAAAGTAGGGTGCTCCCAGCTTTGCTATGGGATGAGTGCCAGGACTGACAAATCTCTGCTGGCATACAAGGAAATGCAGTGCATGCCTTTCTAACTGTACTACTCTGAGATCATCATCAGGCCTCCTCTGATCATCCACAGAGCTGGATATCTGCAGCTGTACTAGCTGTACTAGGAGGCCTTTGTTAGCTGCTAGGAAGAGCCAGTGCCCCTCCTTCCATCCTTTCCCAGAGCCCCTAGACAAACAGCAAAATCTCAGCCTGGATAGCACCATCTGCCTTGTCTAGTGGATCAAAATGAAGAGTAGGAAATGAGAACTGGAGTAAACTGTGAGCTTGGAAGTAGTAATACCTTCCTTCTGCCACACGTGCTTCCACAGAGTTTCAAAGGTAAGCATGTATGACACTGGACCATGCACCAGTAGTTACCACACATGGCTGAAGTACTGAACCACAGAGAAAAATTACATGCTATTACTCAGTCTTTATAGGAAGATTTGTACATGTAAAGCTGCTAAGTGACAGCTGATGAAAATGTGCTGTAGCTTGAATTTGTATCCTCAGCATAATAATCTGAACTATGTAGCAGACATCCCAGCCTCCACTTTACCAAAACAATGGTCCAAATATGTACCCAAACTTCACATTATTTATTGTTATTTATCATAGAATCATAGAATAGCTTAGATTGAAAGGGACCTTAACAAACATCCAGTTCCAACCTCCCTGCCATAGACAGGGACACCTTCCACTGGATCAGGCTGCTAAAAGCATCATCCAGTGTAGCCTTGAACACCTCCAGGGATGGGCCATCCACAACTTCTCTAGGCAACCTCTTCCAGTGCCTCACCACACTCTCAGTAAAAAAATTTCTTCCTAGTATCTAATCTAAATCTCCCCTCTTTCAGCTTAAAACTGTTACCCCTTGCCCTATCCCTGCACTCCCTGAGAGAGAGCTTCTCCCCAGATTTCCTATAGGTTCCCTTTAAGTACTGGAAGGCTGCTCTAAGGTCTCCCAGGAGCCTTCTTTTCTCCAAGCAGAACAAACCAAACTCTCATTTTTCACCTTTCCATATGGAAAGTGTTTCACTGCTCTAACATCTTTGTGACCCTTCTCTAGACTCACTCTCACAGATTTGTATCCTTCCTGTTCTGAGGACACCAGAATTGGATGCAGAACTTTGGATGAGATCTCATGAGAGCAGAGAAGAGGGGAGGTTCCCCTTCCTCAACCTCCTGATCACACTTCTTTTATAGTAGAAGAGATCAACTGTCTGCTATTGAAAAGAAGAAATCCTAGTTCTTCAGTGTTTTTTTTCAGGGAACTTGAAATCTTTGCGGGTATTTCAGGACTTTACTCCTTACACCCTTTTACTCAGGGAGGAGCAAGACCAAGTTAATTCTTCTGTGTTCAGCCATTCAGATATTGAAAAGAAAGTTAGTGAGCCCCTGACTGCAGCTGGAACAGAGTTTTCTGAAGATAAAACTCAGCCAACCCTATTTGAAATCAGACTATTCCAGAAAAATCTGCCCCACCAGTGCTGCTGACATGAAATAAACAGTGCTGTGTTTAATGTTAGGGATATGCTAAGGAATGTCACATATTTTGCTGTTGAACATATTGCATTTTTGAAGCTCCATAAAATAATAAAGATTAAGGAGAGTACTTTACCTTTCACAGAGCTCTGCTCTGTTGGGACATCTGGACTGCTAAGTGGGATTTGTCTTACATCATTTTCAAGCAGGAGACTGCACAAATCATGGTCTGCATTTCACCTGACACAGAGGTTTTTCATGTATTATTCCACAGAAGAGTATGGAAGTGAAAAACCCTTAGTGTAAAAGATACTGTCCTCAGTATTCAGCGTTTTCCTCTACTGCTTGGAGATAAATTGCTAAAGAGGATAAAGAGAAAGCTGGATATTCATGAGAGTACAGAAGAAATTTTTCTGCTACCTCACTTATCTGACAGACCATGTTTCCTACAATTGGCGATGTAATACTTCATAAGGTCCTAAATTTATTATAGTTACCTTATAGCAATGACAACATAAGGTCTCAAACAGCTAAGGAGTACATGAAGTAAGCATGAAAACTGACAATTTCCACTAAATTTTTAGAAGGAACAAAACTCTGACTTCACAATCAGTTAAGACCATTCACACTATGAATATTTTTGGTCTCTAGTGGTTTAATGACTATCAAGCCCTGCTTCACTGTGGGGAAACCACCACAGCTTTGTTTCAAATGCACGATACTACAGTGGCCACAATAAAATCAGATTTTAAGTAGTACAACTTCAGAAGCAATGGAGTCTGTACTGAGTGTGGAAAAGAAGCGAGTCTGAAGTACTAACATGACAGTGGAAGTCTTTCATAAATTTGGGGTCACAGAAGCATTGTACAAGTAAAGCAGCCCTGAAGAGAGTACAGTGGGATTCAAAGCTAACTTTAATTTTCTTTCTGAACCTGCACTTAGAAAGGACTAATTTTTTTTTTATTTTATTTCATTGATTCACTACACTACAAAAAAATTAAGAGATCTGATATAACAATTCAATCCTAAATTGTTGCAGTAACATTGTAATAAGGTGGTAGGCATAAAACAGTGACATAGCAGTAGCTAGATTTTGTACGTACCATTTACTAGCATGAAGCATCCTTATTTCTCAGCCTCTTTTGAAAGATTTTGACCTCTCTTTCTGTTTCCTGCTTATATTATACTGTCTTTCAGAGCACAGTTTAAAATTTAGTGCATTAATAAATGTCATCAATAAAAATATCTAGATAATTCACATTAGGTGCCATGAATAATTATAAAATCAATCATCAAAATGATCATCCCTAAAATTATACATTTTTCCTTTTCATTGCATCATTAATTTGAGACTTAATCCTGTATACTTTGGCCTTCCAATGCTCCTGCTGATGTCAAGCAGAGCCTCATTAAATTCAGATGTTCTGCCCTGCTGGATTGAATTCTAGCTTCAGAGCCTAATTTTTCAGTTCCTCAGACTTCCTCTCTGTCTCTTAAGAAAGTCTGAGGAAAGAGGTTTACCTCATCTAACACATTAAAAAAAAAATCTTGCAGATTTTTTATCTGCAGAAAACTCACTGGTCTCAGCTAAAGCTGCTGATTCTGGAAAATCTCTCTTCATGAACAGCTCTGGGATAACAGGGAGCAGATGTGTCTTTTTTCACAAATATTGCTGTCTGTTATTAGTAAAGGTATATGGTGAAATGATGACCACCTGCACAAAAGCATTTTCTTTGAAAAAAATGAATACTTTTTCAGTCCTTTCCTCACTACATTGCTGCAGACACACAAGTCTCTTCACAATCTACACATTCAGCAAGGATCAACACAGCATGTGTCATGTGGAAAATCTGAATTCCCAATGAGCTCCTCATTTAAAATGCCTAGCTTTTGGCTTAGAATCATAGAATCATAGAATAACCAGGTTGGAAGAGACCTACCAGATCCATTCTTATCAAACACTAAACGATGCCCCTTAGCACCTCGTCCACCCGTGCCTTAAACACCTCCAGGGAAGGCGAATCAACCACCTCCCTGGGCAGCCTGTTCCAGTGCCCAGTGATCCTGTCTGTGAAGAATTTTTTCCTAATGTCCACCCTAAATCTCCCCTGGTGGAGCTTGAGGCCATTCCCTCTTGTCCTGTCCC
>WAAB01025718.1:0-31373 GCA_013389865.1 Piaya cayana | reverse complement strand
CCTCCAGCTGGATTTAACTCCATTTACCACCACTCTCTGGGGCCTGTGTGTAGAGAGGGAGAGTGTGCACCTGTCCAGGCCAGAGGCTGACAGTTTCCATAGCAGAATGCTGTGAGAAACTGTGTCAAAGGCTTTGCTGAAGTCCAGGAAGACCACATCCACAGCCTTTCCCTCATCCAGCAGCTGAATCACTTTATCGTAGAAAGTGATCCGGTTAGTTTGGCAGGACCTGCCTTTTGTAAACCCGTGTTGACTGGGCCTGATCACCTGGTTCTCTTGCATGTGCTTCATGATAGCACTCAAGATCACCAGGCTTTTTCCTCCAGGGGCTGGACGGGGAATACATGTAGAAATTCTTTCATTTTACTCAGTGCAATTTTCCTCACTGATAGAGTGGAAAGTTGCTACCATTACAGTTTTCTCCTGGCAGTTTCAGTCCATAGACCTATGGGCCCCATTGACCATTAGATTAAAGGATCTTCCATACTTATTGCTCACTGATTTTCCCTGTTCCTAAATTGCTCTCTGTGTAGCATCAAACTATTCAATTCTTTAAAGCTGAAAGAAGAGGTACTGGCATGCCACGAAAATACATTATTTAGGCAGATGGGCATTCTATATATTTTTGTCAACAAGAACTTCGTAAGAATTCTTCTGAACTATTGTGTACATGAATTAGAGATTTCTAATCCTCCATCAGAGTTTAATGCCTATGTAGTTCTCACCCATCATGCCTCTGAAGCACTGTTAGTGGTGTTACCCTTCCTTCCAAATAGCTCATGTAATGTTTTGTTCACCACTCCACAGGGAAACATCAGCAGCTTTTTTATATTTCAGACAGTTTCATCTGACTTGAGAGCTGTGCTGAGATCTTCACACATGAGCATCCATGCCAGAAAATGAGAAGTCTCTCTCAAAGAACTGTAGGAGAGTAAAAAGGTTGCAACTCCCTGCATCGCTGTACTGAATACCTGTGTGACTTTATGTGACATTGGCATTGTCATAGCCACCCCTACTCCTATTGATAAAAACTATTCTGGTGATCAATGGTGAATTAAAATGTACGCCTATACAAGAATAACGGTGTTTCTTTTCATATAGAAAGAATCTAACAAAAAAAATCTATTCATCATTTGCTTGTGGGTGGGACTCATAAATAATGTGAGTTTAGTCATTGATTTAAGAGAGAAGTATTTCTCCCCATTAATATAAAAATGTCATTTTTCAGGTTTTGATACATGATAGCTAGTTTATACCATCAAAAAAGATTGAGGCCATATTTCTTTAGTGGCTTTCTAGCTATGATTTCAATGATTAAATTGAGTTTGAATCCCCATTTCTGGCACATATGCTAGGGGTTTTTTTCATTTTGCAGGGCAGTTCTGCACCTGTACATCTCAAGAATATGACTGCAATAGAATCCATACCTTCCAGAAAGCAAAAAAATATGCATTTTTATTATGTTGATGTCATCATCAAATCAGTTTCTAGTCACCCTTGTTCATTGTTACAGAAGTATTAATTCATCAATACTGAGGATGATTTTACCAGCTCACTGTGCCACATTAAGTGTCCTGCTCTTGCTTGCTCAGCCTGACTTGTAGCTGGCCAGATTCAATGCTTTTACCCGCCCCTCCATCTGTCTGGACATTTATAAATGTTAACCATGGCAGTTCTGTGCTCTGTGTCCTCAGTGACTAATGGGAGAAGTGTACATGGCAGAGCTGTCAGATTGCCACAATCACATATATATTCTATGAAAAATTACATTCTAAAATAACAGTTTTCTCTTTTAAAATCCTTCTAGGAAACCATACAGGTAGTCAGACATCTTCATGACTGTAGTCAATGTAAGATCCTTTAGGGATATATTCCCTATTTTACTTATATCCTCTAATTTTCTTCAGCTGCTTCTGTTGTAATTAAAATAAAAAGAACACAAGTATGTTTCCCTTCTTTATTTCTCTTTAGTGACACTGGATTTATTTTATAAAAAACTCTTTTACTCTGCAAAATCCAAGGTCTCTCCCCACATATATATCATCAACACAATATGTCCAGAAGTTATGTCTTACACTTGATCTTTTTACAACTGAAGAATGTTTTCTCCTACATTCAAAGGGCAAAACCTTTTTCTTGTAACTTACGACTTTTAAAAAATTAGTAATTTAAAGCCATTCTGTGCTGAAGATGGTCTCTTTTCAAGTGTTTCCTATCCGTATTATTATCTGAATTCTCCTCCTAACACCCATCGTAAAAGAATGAGTTTCAAAGATGCATAAGGCAACATCTCTGATAGAAGTTCCTTTGTTAAGACAATGTCAACCTGATGTTTTTATCACTACAACTCAATTACTTAAATTTTGAGGCATACTAATAAGACTGATAAAACCATAAATTGTTATATGGCAGGCAGGAATTTCCATAGTACAGGGTATTTCTGTTCCTCCCCTCCTTCCTCCACGAATAACAAAAAAAAAAAAAAAAAGAGAATCTCCCCTTTATTCTTTGTGCTTAATGTTTTGATAGTTGAAGCATTGTCATCTTTCCATTTTGTCTCATTTCTCAGTTGTGGAATAGTCCAGGAAATTAATATTACACAAGGCTTGTGATTCCTAGCTTTCCCTATTGACAGCGCTTTCTTGTCAGTTGTCATTTATGTCACAATCTGATCCTATAGTATTATCCCAGTAGGAGACAGGCTGTTACAAGCTGGAATGAGTCCTGATTGTAAGTCTGGGAAACATCATGTCCAGGCTGTCTTTGAAGCACAGTAGATGTTAGTTCTCTGAAGCCAGTTGAGAATAAGCTTACATTTTCACCAGTCTAAAGGTGTATAGTGACAAAAAAAAGATAATGAAAGTACACCAGCTGCCTCACTGCAAAACTACAGGGGTAACAGAGGCTTCTAGCTTCCATTACAACTTAATGAGCTACAAAAAGGCTCACAGCATTGACTGCAGCTACCTCTTCCATGTGAAATGTTTCTTGGCCTTGCCTGTGCTAGAATTTTGCATGGTAGGTGGTAACCAGATTGTTAGCTGCTGCATTAAAAACATCTGGGAGTTGGAAAAACTCTCTAGAAATCTGCCCAAAGATACTTTCTGTCCTTGCAAAAACCATGTTTCTGTAGAACTTTATATCACTGCATGTGGCTGCATTTCTTTTCTAACTCTTTCACAGTCCCTTCTTCTTTGAGCATAGAATTATAGAATCATGGAATCATTAAGGTTGGAAAAGATCTCCAAGATCATCTGGTCTAGCTGTCAGCTCAACACTGCCATGCCTACTATACCATGTCCCAATGTGCCGCATCTATACACTTTTTGAACACCCCCAGGGAAGGAGACCTTTTAATGGTGTTTCCTTATTCTGGATTTTGGTTGGTATACATAAAACTAACATATATAATACCAGTCTTTATCTTGTACTTGCCTCCAAACTTCATAAAAAGAGAAGAGCAACCTAAGCAATCAGTTGTTCCTGTAGGATTAATTACTTTCATCTTCTGCTTTTACCATGGATACTCTTTTTCTGTGCGTGGGGATTCACTACTGCCTCTTCTTGAAGGCATTTCTACCATGTAAGAGATATCTATAGTTCAAAAGTTATTCAGGGATAGTTCTTGAACCTCAAATTCACAAAACAATCTCTTAGCAGATTCTCTTCTTGTGTAATTTGCAACATTCATATAGCATGGGCTATGCGACACCCAGGTGTGCACCACTGCATTTTCAAGTAAATGCTTAACCCTATGAAAAATCACATCCTGCTCTTTTTTTATTTCACCAGTTTTGTTCTGACGTTCCTTAAGGGCTGTTTTTCCAAAACAAAGAAAGAAAAAGCTGGGTAAACAATAAGCTCTCCCTGTGTTATAACCCACCACACCCAGCTCCTCTTTTTGCAAAACAAGAACTTGAAGAGAGTGTTCCATTCTTTATTAACATGAAGCATACCCACCAAATAAATATTTTAAGGCACTTCAGCTAATTTCATTGGCAAACTCCAAATTCTGAACATGTTTTTACCAAGCTTTCCTCCTGAGATGACAGCCTGAACTCGTTTTCTCTCCCTCCTTCCCTCAAATCCCCACATTACCTCCCCTGGAGAGATTGAATGCTGCTGATTGTGCAAATTCAAGCCCATCAGCACTTGTCATCTCTCATGGAATTTACCCTTTGACATTTGGCTTCCGCTTCCCAGTTGGAAGCAGAATTTTCATCTTGGCAAAGCACAGAAGTGGTTTCCTTGAAAAAAACAAGAAGCATGTTCTCCTGTGGGAAAAAAAAAGACTCACTTCACCATGAAACCTCAGGGAAAAAATCCTTACATTATATTTAATTCTTTTTTTTCAGATTTTTTGATAAATTCTCAATGTCAATATTTTGTCCAGTTTTCCTTGTCTGAGAATCTAAACTTTCAAGACTTAAACAGTGACCTTGCTTTTTAACCCCAAATTACAGCCAGTCACCTTTGAAAATAATCATTCTTTGTTTTGTATGTATTGGGAAAATATTATCTCACAATAGCAGTCTCCCTCCTGCCTTTAATAACAGCCTATCATGTACATATATACTTTAAAAAAATGTACTACAAGAAAAAGAGTCATAAGGACTTTTCATTCTTGCTTATCAGATATTATGTACTCTCATATAGGGGTGAGTCTGTTCTCGTTTACACCTGTTAAGCTTCATTGAAATCAGTAGGGTTGAGTTAATATAGCTGATTACAGAGTTTGGCTCATAAACCATCTCCTGTTAACTCAGACACTATCTCCCACAGGTAGAATAAGATGAGATCTGGTGCCTGCAATGCTCCATTTATAGCAATACTAGCATATCCATTACTTTGCTGCAGATCGTGACATTGGCTACTTTTCCTGACAAGGAAGAGATACCTCAAGATAACTAAATTAGCAGAAATCTTCCTTCTTGTAAATGTGATAGATTAGTGATGTGGTCTACTAAGAGATCTGGGTAAATGAATTTTGGGCCTCATTTGCAACTTTTATTTTACTCAGCACACAGCGGGTTACAATTATACTATAAATCTGTGTTAACTGTTTATCTTTGTTGTGCTTCATTTTCTGTATTGGATGAAAATATTTTGCCTCCTAATCTATAGCTTCTTCATAGGGCTTATTATTTATTGGGATTAATGCTTCAAGGCTATATTTTGGGTCGTACTGTTAATATTATACATTTATCCACAAACATGTAACAAATGTTTTAGTTTGCACTCGTAGCCAGGCACTTCCTGAATTGTCACACAAGCTGGATAACACTTTGTTTCAGATCCTACTACAAAAAAGTCAGTTATATCCTCCACATCCAGACAAAAGTGCTAAGTTCTCAGCATCTCTCTTTCTTACTATGTCAAAAAGCAGAACTACAAAGCCAAATGCAGATAGCTAATACAAGATAGATTGTTCTGCTGGTGCCACTGTTGGTGAAGGAGGCCAGCAGCAGGCTCATGTTGTGGCACGGGAGTCTTGAACCCTTAACTGCTGCTGACTCTAGAGGCTAGCGGAGAGTATCAAAGTAGGCCCAGCTCTGGGTTGCCCTTGGCTTTAACATCCTGCCTGTGTTAGAATTAGTAAGCATAGTTTAGCATATTGAATTCAAACAATGGCATATATGTGATGCTTAGACTTTGTAGACAGGTTTTCTAACAAAATAAGACTTATATATTCTCTACAGAAACCATATGTCTTTCTGACTCTTGAATCTGTGAGACTCTTGAACATCTCTGCAATGTTTACAGTGAGTTAGGCAGGGGAGAGACATCCAGTTTGTTCTCTAGCTGTTGCATCAGTTCAGTCCTCATTCCCTAAGCCTCATGTGGGTCTTGTGCACACTGTAGAAGGCATTCATGAGGCACAAAGCCATGGCAAACCAGACCTTATTAGTTCTACTGTCACTAAACTACCTGTGATTCAGTGCATACCTGATTGCCTGGATAGACAATCCTTGCCAGAGTTTAAAATCACAGAATAATTCAAGTTGGAAAAGACCATTAGGACTGAGTCTAATTCTGAACCTAACACTGCCAAGTCCACCACTACACTATGTCTCTAAGAGCCACATCCACACATCTCTTAAACACCTTCAGAGATGGAGATCCAACCACTTCCCTGGGCAGCCTGTTCCAATGCTTTGACACACTTTCAGCAATGAAATTTTTCCTAAACTCCAATCTAAATCTCCATGGCACAACTTGAGCCTATTTTATCTCATGNCTCTGAGCATGCTCCAGTACCTCAACATCTGTCTTGCACTGAGGGACCCAAACCTGACCACAGTGTTTGAGGTGCAGTTTCACCAATGCTGAGTACGGGGGCACAATCACTACCCTGGTCCTGCTGGCCACACTTTCTGCTACAAACCAGGATACTATTGGTCTTCTTGGCCACATGAGCACACTGCTGGCTCATGTTTAGTCACTCTTGACCAGCACCCCCAGGTCTTTTTCAGCCAGACAGATTTTCAGCCACTCTTTCCTAGGCCTGTAGCATTTCATGGGGTTATTGTGGTCCAAGTGCAAGACCCGACACTTGGCCTTGTTAAACCATATATGACTTACTTGAGCCCGTTGATCCAGTCTATCCAGATTCCTCTGTAGATCTTTCCTACCCTCAATCAGGTTTACACTCCTGCCTAACTTGGTGTTGCCTGAAAACTTACTTAGAGAGCACTTGATCCTCTCGCCCAGATCACTGATAAATATACTAACCAGAACTGGCCCCAAAACTGAGCCCTGGGGAACACAACTTGTCACCAGACACCAATAGTCTTTAGGTCCATTCACCACAACTCTCCAGCCCCAGCTATCCATCCAGTTCTCTACCCAGTGAAGGATATTCCTGTCCAAGCCATGAGAAGTCAGTTTCTCCAGGAGAATGGTGTGTTTATTTACTCCTTCAGTCTGTCCCACGTTACCCATGGTTATCTGGCACAATTACCCAGGGGAATACAGTGGAGACAAGCAGTAGGAATGACTTGGTTTTCACTTTTTTTTTTCCCCCCATTTTTTGTCCCCAGAGTTTAATTCAGTCATACTGAGTGTCCAAACTGCCTTACAGTTTTTCCAGGAAAATCACAACAGTAATTGCCATGCTATGCACACATTTTTGATCACTGTGTTCTTGAGCACAATTTGAAAGATAGATTACAGAGAGGCTAAACATTTTTTATGCTTACAACTCAAAGTGGCACTAATAAATAACCATAAAATAGTAATATCACATTTATAATTTTTCATGGCAGATCCTTATGAAATCATTATGTAATTAATTTCTTTAACAGCCAGGTGAAAGTCCAGATAGGGAAAATGGATGATGATATATAGCTAATATTGTAACCAACCAAATCTTTTAGAGATAGATGCATAAATTGTTTTGCTCTTGTAGCTTCCATGCTGTTCTGCCACTATAGATGAGTTCTCCAAATATGAAAGTAGGTCCAAAAGTCATGATGTTGAATTTCAAGCACTACAGAAGCTCTATGGCAGAGCACATTAGCAAGCAGGAAGACATATAACAAAACATTTCTCATTTGAAAACTATTAATATTCATCAAGAGAAATATTTTCCTTCATTTTCTGTATTTCTATCCATCTTGTACAAAACTTTTCATCGATACTATGAGGTGTCAAAACTAGGATTTACTGAACTTAATTTCGACCATATAAATCCCAGCTACCCAGACAAAGCATACTATCCAGATTCCACCCTATACTACAGAGAAAAAATAGGTAAATCAAAGCATAACATTATACTGTGAAGAGAACTCCGGTACTTTCTCTCCTCCCCACAGACATCAATATCTTAAGACCAGCCTAAGTATTACCTGGATCAGGATTTTTCTTTTTCCTTTTATTTTTTTTGTCTCCCTAAAATTAGAAACACCATCAGCCTTGAAAGAGCATTGCTTTGGTATATTCTCTGTAGAATATTTAAAGGCATAAATTTCACTAGGAATGAGTACACTAAGCAATAAAATATCGTGTATGGTTAAAAGCTCAGGCCATCTTTTGATAACATTTTCTTCTCTTTCTTTTTGCATTTGATAAAAATAACTTGAACAAATATTCTGCTTCTTAATTTGACCGTGAGCTATCTACATAGATAAAAATAAGTCCTGCTATGGAGAAGCTTGAACTTAACTTAACCTTTGGTTTAGAGCAAGCAGAGCAACAAGGTAAAAGGTATGTAAACATAGGGACAACATTCCTTGGCTAGAGCACAGACCTCATGTTTTTTATAGGATGAGCCTGTACTGCAACATCAATACTTGTTTATGAACTACTGTCTTTACGGAGTTGCACAGACAGCTCCCCTCAGTCATACGCAACTGTGTGATAATACAACGCCATATGGAATGTCAGTGATAGGCCAGCAAAGTTAAGATGGTCCTTATTGTAGATTTGGCTTTAGCGGAATCTAGCAAGAGGTAGAGCCAGCAACATTCAATCCAATAATCTGCAGGCAAGCAGAAAGTGCTGCATGATCAGCTGAAGGATTATAAATAAGTTTGGAATCCTCAAGAGCTGGACCAAAAGGAATTGTTCATCTTCAGTTTCTGTCTTTTCTAAGCACTGATATGTAACAGACTAACAAAAGGTAATTTTTATGGTTGTATTTTGGCATCATAGGATTAGAGAACCGTTGGATCATTGAAATTGGAAAAGACTTCTAAGATCATCAAGTCCAACTATCAACCCAATACCACTGCCTACTAAACCATGTCTTGAAGTGCCATGTCTACAAGTTTTTTCAACACTTCCAGGGACAGAGTATCCACCACTTCCCTGGGCAGCCTGTCCCAGTGTTCACTCGTGAAACCTACTGAAATCAACTAAGGGCAGAATAGTCAGTTGAAAATGGTACCTTCATCACTATTTTGAGGGACCAGCACATTTGCCGTTCTCAGATTTAGGAATTACCCTGCTGGCAACCCCAATGTTTGGAAGATCCTACTTGGTCTTCCATCTCTTTTTCCAGATGTTTCAGTCATCATTGACATTTGTGTTACTTTTCCTCCAGCATTTCACTAACCTGTTTTTATCATAGTGGTAATATTTCTACATTATGCATATGACATTGCAGTTAGAATTTTTCTCCTTTTTCTCTTTCACTCTTTGTATCATGTGGTTCTCCTTGTAGTACCACCTTTGCTTATACCTTGCTACTGATGCATGAGCTAGTTGGCCGCTGATACTTTAATTCAAATCTATCCATGGGTGGTGGATAATTTTAATTGCTACCAGCAGGAATCTGGCTGTATTCTGACCCAGACACCTCCATCAAGACATGAGTGGTCATCTGTGACATACTGGAAAATAAAAGTAGCTGAGGGCATCATCTGACTTGAACCAAGATGACAGATTTTTACAGCGTTATGTCTGGAATCCAACAACCTATGTTAGAAAAATATGTAGAATGCTATGGGTGAAAAGGGAAAAGGCAAAGAAAGTCACTATACAGAATAAAATATATCACATGACTTCAAAACCTATATTGTGCCTATGTTTTACAGATGCACAGTATCTTTAACCTTGAGTAACACCTTTCATGCATTTACTCATTACTGCATAAATATTTGTAGGCTTGTAATAAATAACTTAGAACGTGAACATCATAGAATCACCAAATTGGAAAACACCTCTTGGATCATCAAGTCCAGCCATTCCTATCTGTCACCAAACCATGTCCCCAAGCACCTCGTCTACCCATCTTTTAAATACCTCCAGGGATGGTGACTCAATTACCTCCCTGGGCAGCCTCTGCAAGTGCCCAATGCCCCTTTCTGTGATTTTTTTTTCCTGATATCCAGTCTGAACCTCCCCTGGCAGAGCTCAAGGTCATTGCCCCTTGTCCTGTCCCCTGTCACTCGGGAGGAGGCCATCTCCCTTCTCTCTACAACCTCCTTTCAGGTAGTTGTAAAGAGCAATAACGTCTCCTCCGAGCCTTCTCTTCTCAAGGTTAAACAACCCCAGTTCCCTCAGCCACTCTTCATAAGACTTGTTCTCCAGCCCCTTCACTAGCTTCGTTGCTCTTCTCTGGACACATTCCAAAGCCTAATCTTTCACAGTAACACTTAGCTTTCTTGAAATGCCTGTTTCCAACATAAATGAGCATGTTCTGCCAGTCTTTTGGAGTAATATAATCAATGGACCATTTAAATTTATAGGCTAATTAAGATGAAATAAAATTATGGAATCTTGCAATACTATGTCTTTATACACATTTCTCATTGGTATATACACGCAAGTTAATAACAGTAAATGCTTTCACTCCTGGAGGGATCTTCACTGAATCTCAGGAGTCTAAACATGTGGGGAAACTCATCAGCAGAGGATCTGGTTATTTGCCTAAGAGCAGACAGGAAGGTAGTGTCAAAGGAAGGATATTAGGTAAACCTCATGGTTTGACACAGTTTGACAAATGAGCAATTCAAACTCTCACATGCAGTAAGCTTGTTTGAAACTGTAAAACACACAGCTAAGTTACTGTTGTTAAAGAAAGACCAGGAGACCTACAGAGGACCTATCCCAGATAGACCAATACGCTGTGAATAGACTTATCATCTTACAGGTGCAGCATAGGCAGAGGTAAACACCAGGTTGAGCTTTGAGGTGTTATTAAAAAGCTATTCTGGCAGGTGTACACTGCATAAACAAGTCCAGGTTATGCACTCACTGGTAAAACAGCATCACAACGATTCCTGATGTAGTGGTACTAAGCTCAGCTACAAACCCACTTTCATCTCTCATAAGTACTCAGTGCAAAATATTATATTGACATATCAAAATGTATGAATTGCCAGAAGAAAATAAGAGGAGGAAGCTGGGCATTTGTCAGAGATAGGTATAATGAGATTGGGACACACTGCAGTAGCTGACAAGGCAAAAGCTTGTAGGTCAGCATTAACAGTGTATGATTTAGCTCTAAGAAGCCACTTGTCATGTAGCTGCAGCCTGAACAGTGTCTCTTAACCACTCATTCTTTGCAACAGGCCTGCTTTAGCCATGGTGATTTGCACAGATGCTCATGCATCAGGTCTGTTAGCTGAACTACTGACAAAACCTCTAACCTCTAACCAGTAAATCATCCAGTTAGCTGAAACAGAATCAGGTTGCTGTTAAAAGGATTTCATTTCCCATTTTGTTATTTACTACTACAGCTGGAGGGGATTTTTCACGCTGTTCCTTTGCAGTCTTTGCTAAAGCTAGCTGAGTTGTTTTGGCAAAGAAGTCCATTGCCATTGCTTGCCCTGATGGACCCTTACATTGTCATACAACCCTCTCCCTGCTTAGCTGACCTAATATAACAATGCTGTATCTGGTCCCCTACAGAACTGTTTGTCAGCAGCTACTCCCACACACTCATACTGTGAACTCTTAAATACAAATGAGAAGTTTTTATGCTGCCTGCTCCATTAGTAATTTCTTTTTGGTTCTCAGCATGTCCCATCATTCATGAAGTAGGCATGTATTTGTAGAAACTTTCTGAAAAAGATATGAATGGTTTACTTGATCTTTTTCCCTGGCATCTTTCCAAATGCTTTGCCTTCTTTGAATCAAAATGGGTGGAACACATATTGCACTTCCTCACATGGCACTAAATCATTTTAATAAACTCACTACAGAATTCAGTCAAATGTAGCAAAACTTAGTACTGACAATCTGTCAACACTCTAAGGCATTTTGCTCAATAGACTTCCCTACTAAGTACTCTGCTCATTCACTCTTATTTCTGAATTCTTGAAGAAAAAAAAGTCCCCTTGTTATTCTCCTAAGAATTGACACATAAGTCAGTCCAGCTGAAAAAAAAACCCCAAAAACAAACACCAAAACCAGTTGTAGCATTATCAAGTGTGTTTTGTCTGTTTTCTCAAGGAGCAGTACAGTTACAAATGCTTTCTGCTCATTTACAGCACAACATTTTCTTTGAACAAAAGTCCACTGTTTGGCCAAGAAAGAAGATATCTTCTGAAATAAAAATATGTTAAATTGAAAAGGTATTTTAGGGAAGGGCAGCCCTTCCCTTCAAACACTAAATATACATCTTTGTTAGCTAAATGGTTCTGAGTGAAGCATTCACTCAGGAAGAATTCACAGTGACTGTGGTGGCTTCCCTCTGTCACACTGACATCATCTTGTGCTCATTTTCAGTGTCATTGTTCTAACAAATCCACTGTCACCTATACTTTTAAAATAAAGTTACAGGTTTGGGTTTTTTCCCATGAGTGCTCTCTGCAAGATTACTGTCCCCTTTTTTTCAACTACAGCTCAATAAACTGGGAAAAGAACTGTTGGAATCTGAATGCGAGCCTCAGGGAGCAACAGTTGTGTAGTAGTAGTGTCGTCTTTTGCTGTACACAATTGAACAGCTTTAATGCTATCATGTCTACTGAGCTGCATATGGAAAGTGTACATGATCATCTGAGTAAGAACATAACCTGAGAAATTACAATCTTTCCTCAAATACTAGTTGAGGAGAAAAAGATATCAGATTTGCCAGACAGATTGCAAGATGTGACCTATTTAATCAGTTTAACTTAATATGTATGTACCATGTCTTAAATATTACTGTCATTCGAGCTGCAAGTGGATCCTGGCACCCAGACAAACTCCTGTGGAAGTGAATGGGAGTATACTTGGGGATATAATTCACAGGGTAATATTTTTTGTTGTTGTTTGCTATTTTCTAGCATCATCAGCATCAGCATGGTGACTGGCAAGATATTAGAAGAATAAATTACTTAAAGAAAACCTTGTTCCAAGCTATCATAGCATTCTTTAAATATTAGTCTGTTCACATGCTTACTCTTTCAGAAGTTTATTGAAATGGATATTATTGCTTATTTCTTCAGACCTGCAATATTCACTTCCTTGTGATCTCTTCTAAGCACAACAGCCCACTCTGCAAATTGCTTCTCAGTGCAAACATCCCAGAACCTGGTGTTTCTTGTTGATAGACTTGCACAGTTCAGCAACTCATAAGTTATAAGGTCAGATGACATGCATTAAAACAACTTGAGGACCTAATAAGGGACCACTGACTACAACTCTATGTTTACATTCATTGTTGTAAAAGATCAGGGTCTGCTTTACATCTGCTCACAATTCAAGGCCCCATTTGCTGAAAATCACCTGTCAATAGAAGGGATGTGTGCCTGAAGGAGGCCACTGGCCTATGTAGCAAAACTACTGTGGAAAATGCAGTGTTTGCAGAAAATAAAATGAGTTCCATTTATTTCTCTTTTAGAATCAGTGGGAGTCTTGATTCTACAGTCTCCAGCAGTGTGGAAAATGTGACTTGCATAGAGACAGTTGTCATATGGTTACTGCTGTTGTAGTACACTGTGGTTGCCCTCCCAGCTGTGCATATAAGCATCTTTCACATAGTTGTAAGCATCAGGGCTGAGAACACCCTAGGTATCAAATTCATTTGTGGCTACAGTACACAGACAGATACTGCTAAGACCATGGTTGTATCTTCAACATTCATTTTCTCTTTAAACATCAACCAGCTGGTATGTGGGCCTTTCTCTTTAGGATTTGCTCTGTGTTAGATCCCCACGCTTCATGCCCATGTCACAGCAGTGGCAGGGTGGATGTCATTCTCCAGCCCATGTTGTGGCACTACCATCTGGCTGCTCCTCAAGCCCAACCTCTTTGCCTGTGCCTGACCCCCAAGCTGAAAAATATTCAAGATAATATGATCTCTCTCAGATGCCCTCTCACCCCAGCTGGTGCTGGCAGTCCCACCTAGCAGCTGTGGAGACTAGCACAAAAGAAAACAAATTTTCTTTTCAATTTTCAATATTACAGCAGCCTTCCAGTACTTAAAGGGGGCCTATGGGAAAGATGAGGAGAGGCTCTTTCTTAGGGAGTATGGTGGTAGGACGAGGAAGAAACAGGTTTAAGCTGAAAGAGAGGACATTTAGACTACATGCTAGAAAGAAAGAAACATTTTTCTTGAGTGTGTTGAGGCACTGGCACAAGTTGTCCAGAAAAGTCATGGACAACCCATCCCTGGAGGTGTTCAAGGCCAGTTTGGATGAGGCTTCAAGAGCCTGATCCAGTGGAAGGTGTCCCTGCCTGTGGCAGGGGAATTAGAAATGGATGAACTTTTAAGTTCCCTTCCAACTCAAACCATTCCAAGATTCTGTGATTCTATGATACCCTGGATGCTAAAGGAATGAGACGGGATACCATGCTAAATAATATGGTATTTAGACCCTCCTGTCCAATTTTTTCAGTGGCACACAAGTGAAAACAAACACACAAACTTCTTGCAGATTTAGCTAGATTTTGCTGCTTCCTGAACACGGAGGCACTACACATGCCCCCATCCACAATGTCCTAGATGCCCTTCCCTCACTGCAATGGAGTGCTCTTTTGGTTATCCTGATCAGAGGGTCTCGCTCCTGAGACTCGGGGCTTCTCTTAAAAATTGCAAAAATTCTTAGATCAGCTATTTAGTCCAACTTTACTTCACCCTGAATGTAAATCCAAGCTTCAGATTTCCCTGTGAAAGCATACCCACCTCATTCTTTCTCCACCTCAGAGCTGACTCTTTCTTTCTGAGTTTATATTTCACCTAACGCACATATGGATTCATTTTGCTGTGTCTGGGAATTTGCCGCTCCCAAGCCACCACACCCTGCAGAAAGGCTTTTCAAGAAAACTTGTTAGAAGATTCAGCTTGCCTGATGTGGGGTTTTTTTCAGTCATTAAGGTTTTACAATTGATTTTTAACCCCAGAGTTGTCAAAGAATGATGAATTTTGATCCATTAAGGAAGGTCATTCCATTTCTTTCACATTGATTAATGATATCAGCCAGAATTCTTAGATTATACATAAAGAAATTTGCCAAATTATCACACAGGTATGACTGTAAGAATCAAGTCAGAGGCTTGGAGATTCGTTAAGAAACAGATTCCAGTTTTTTATGGCATTGAAAAGAACTAAGTAAGCTCATAGCAAAGAGCATGCCCTCCTTAGTTCTGGTGGGGTGTTCAAAATATTTGGCTACAGGCCTGCACTGCTTTCATATGCAGGTTTAAAATATAGTCTAAGCAATCGATCAGTGTTTTGTGCACTCATTTAATTTTCTGCTTCGCTATCAGTGTCTGTTCTCTGCTTAAAGACAACACTGTTCAGTTTTTTCACTTATGTGTAACAAACTACATTATATTACACTAAATTATTTATGCAATGATAAACGCTATAAAAAATAAGCTCAAGAGAGTTTTACATTTAAGATACACTTGCTCACATTTGAGGTTTGTTTTGTTTTATTTCATTCTCCAGTTGCAAAGAGCATTGCAAGACAAGACCCTGAGCTCCATTTTTGTTCTACCTATCAGGCTTTATTAGACATAAAGAGAACTAATTATAGCAGAGGGCATTGCATAGACTAGAAAAAGGATCAATATCCATATTCTCCTAAGAGTTTCAGCCATTAAACCAAAACAGGACCTTCCTAAGAGCTAAGAAAGGTTTTCTACTTTTATCCAAGAATTCTTCTCATTTTCCTGTGTTTTCTCCCTGCTTCCTACCATAAAGATTTTCATCATCATGTTCAGAATGCTTAGTATGAAGATACAATTTGTCTTCCCTTTTGTGTTATTCAAGGTATTGCTTCTGTATCTGGCAGATCTTGGCTTTTTCCAGACAGAGAGATTCTTAATTTTTAGTGGTCTCTCATGCAAAGAAAGCCTATTAATCTGAGCAAGAGGCACAAATCACTCAGTAGCTAAAATTACTTTCAAATCCAAATATCTAAATATAGTTTGACTCCTGAGTCAGCTCACTATTGCTAGCAAAGGCAACCAACAAATTTCTCCAATTACATTTGAAGTACCTGGTGACTTGCAATGCTTTGGAAATACGCTGACCTCAGTCAAAGAGTTTGTTACAAAATCAGCAATTCTAAAGCAAAAATTCTTTAACAGTTTTATTTGGTTTTCTATTAAAAAAAAAAAAGCCACGTCTGAGTCAGGCAATTGAACACAACTATGGCTCCTCCCCAGCTTTTTGGATGCTTAATCTGGATATCTCTATCACGTTTTAAGTGCCAAATAAAGCCCCTAAAATATTTAATTCAAATCCAGACATTTCTGTTGTGTCTGCCAGACCAATTGTGCTAATGTTAGGTTTAGCCATGTTTGGACACTGATTTACGCATTATAATGCCTCTTTTTACAACAGCATCATGAACCAAGTGACTTGGGAGGAGTTTGCAGAGGAGAAATCACACTGGGAATATTACTTATTACTGAAAATGTAATGAGGAAGTCTAGCAAGAATGCGCGCTCTCAGCTCTGAGGCTACAATAGGCTCATTAAAAGTAAAAAAATAACTTACCATTTAACGATGTTTTGAAATTGCTACATTTAATCTTCAGTAGAAACATGGTCTTGAAAATAGTAATGCATTTCTGTCAGGCATTCTACTGAGCTCTGCCTGAATATTACTTCTTCCCTACTTTGTGTAGGAAACTATTTACAATATTGCTCTATATGACATGGAAAATTTACGTTCCCAGCATTCTGTATCCCTGGCACACTCATTCTTCCACATTTTATTTATCCCAATGTTATTTATTCTATCAAATTAAAAGATAATTAAGGGAATATATTTTGAAATAAATACTCCCCTTTTTATACTAACATTTTATTTATCTACATAGCTCTGCAGGGTCCATGTGGCACAGTAGTTCGAGCAACTTGCTCTTTATCCACAAAGTATAAGTTTGAGGTTTGGGCTGAATGTTGGTGGTTGCTTGCAGTCAACCCAAATGAAGGGAGTTTATCTGTGTATTTGGACTGGAAAGGTATAGTTGACCAAACATACTGCCATGCACACAATTTTGCACTAAGAGGAGCTGGAATTTTGACTTTGAAAAGACCTCATTAAATCAGCAAAAGTCATGTGAAGAAGGCTCTATCTCTCAGGCTCCCTCCTTCAAAGGTGCTACAGTGGCCCTGGGGTTCTGGTAGCTACAGGAGACTAGTCCCTCTGGACCAGGCTTTCCACTTATGTGGAAACTAGGATCTAAGACCAGTGATCATGGTCCCAAGGACAGAATCCAGGCTGAAACTCATATGTGTCTACAGATGTTGTCTCAAAGCACGAGGAAATGGAAGAAGAAGATGTTGAGAAAGAGTAAGTGGCTTTTAAAGCCCCAGAATGTCTTAAAAAAAACTCAAAACAGTTGAAGGAAAACCAGCCATGGGGTTTGCAGGATTTCAGGTTACGTTTTTCAGTTGTCATCTAAACCACATCTTTACCCACAGCTGAAGACATAGAAGTGACAGAGGGAAATCAAGATGGGATTCAGTTGCAAATTCAGAGATCTAGATAGGAATTTAAAACTTACGTGTCTCCATGTTATCCTAGTATCAGAGCTCTTCTTATAATCAGTGGATATTTGTTCAAAAGAGCTAGCCGACATCTCTTGAACTGACCAGACATAAGTTTCTGTTGCAGTGTGCATTGAGTAACTCTCCACATTCCATGGGCTATGTCAACTAAATCTTCATTGCTTTTAACACAGTTGGACCCTGACTCATAGTTGGGTCTCTGAGTCTGGAACTGACACCCTCCAAGCTCGGACTAAGTGAGGAAACCTGGAAAATCTTGACCAAAGCAGAGCCAATACACTTGAAGAGACTAAAATATTTGTTCAAGTCGAACATCTTCAAATGTCACATGTTCTTTAGGCCTCCCTTAAGTACTGGAAGGCTGCTTTAAAATCTCCCTGGAGCTTTCTTTTCTCCAGGTTGAACAATCTAAACTCTTTCAGCCCCTCCTCATACCAGAGAGGCTCCAGCCATTGGATCATCTTCATTGCCATCCTCTGGACCCACTCTATTAGATCTATGTCCTTCCTCTGCTGAACTAAAACTTCAATGGGGAGGAAGTTGAGAGGGTAGACCCCTTAAGAATATAATAGGCTTTTAATTAGCTTTAAGGCACAGCAAAGTGGAGGGTTTTATTGGTTTTTTGTTTGGTTGGGGTTTTTTTAGTAAAAAAGAGTAGAGTAGGATAAAAGAATGGTGAGCAGGAAGATCATGAACCAATAGCATGTTCTCATCTTAAACACTGCATTTGGTTCTGGTCAATCTGCAATTGGAATTATACAGCGGAAACTCAAAGCCTCAGAGATGGGTGAGATAAAGGGAATGCCAACAAAATCAAAAGATAGCAACATTTACTGGACATACTTTAAGCTCAACATTGTTTTCCAAGCTGTGAAGAGCCAATTAACACAACATGTATTTGAATCCAAAGCACAGAGTGTGCTCTTATGGATAATTAATGCATGCTGAGCAATAAGTTCAAAATTTTAGGTATGATATCAGTCCCACACACACTGAGGTACGTGCAGATAACGAAGCAGCAAGAGAAAGCAATTTAGCCCCTGGGCAGACAGCTAGATAGCTGCTTGTTGACTGGTGGTTGAAAATACACGTGTAGAATCCACTACGGAAGCACTTTGCTTTCCTCACTGTAAAGACACATTGGATTGACACAGTGTGCAGGTGTTTTGCTTCTCTGGGATAATTAGTCCTATTGCTGAGACTACCAGGCTTTAAAAGAGCTTATGAAAGTGAGTAGGGAGGAGAGGTGTTTAGGGAAGGTTGGAGAGGACACCCTGAGTTTGCTGAGTTACTGGCCTAACTGGTACTGCAGCTTCCACAACCCACAAGAATGAAACCACTGGGGAAGCTGCACTGCAGCCAAGTGACCAGGACAGCCTCCACCATTGAAAAACTTCTGAAAATGTGATCAAGAGCTGAATTCAGAGTACAGGGAATTAGATCTCCTTAATCCATGTGTTTTATAGACTGTAGTGAATTGTTCAAAATATGAAAGAAATTTTTGGAATGAACATAATTGCGAACATATTCTTACATAAAGTGTGAACAGCAAATTGTTAATCCCAAGATCCTATTCAAAAGTGAAATCCTAGTGCACTTGCTCAACTAAAAATAAAGACTGCAGTACCATCAGCAATTCCTTACTTCATTCTTTTCATGAAATTGTATACAGTGTTTTAAAATGTTCTTGGCCTACATTTTATCCAGACTAGTCAACAACATATATTCTGTCTATGGAACAACTTCCAGAAGAGGGCCATAAATATGATCAGAGGGCTGGAGCACATCCCATAGGAGGACAGGCTGCTAGAGTTGGGTTTGTTCTGCCTAGAGAAGAAAAGGCTCAGGGGAGACCTTCCAGCAGCCCTCTAGTACTTAAAGGGGCCTACAGGAAAGCTGGGGAGGGACTTTCATTCAGAAAGCACAGGGATAAGATGAGTGGTAATGTATTTAAGATGAAAGAGGGGAGATTTAGATTAGATATTAGGAAGAAACTTTTTCATGTGAGGGTGGTGGGGCACTGGAACAGGTTACCTATAGATGTTGGGGATATCCCATTCCTGAAGGTGTTCAAGGACAGGTTAGATGAGGCTTTAAGCAACATGATCCAGTAGAAAGTATCCCTGCCCATGCAGGGTGTCTTGAACTAGATGATCTTTAGGTGCCTTTGAGCCAAAACTGTTCTATTATTCATTCTATAATTCTTCCCACAATATGGTGGCAGCAGCAAATTATCAACAAATGACGTGACTGCTCATGCTTATATGAATAATGTAAACATTTAACACTGTCCACTGCCCCTAGGGAGCCACTTCAGTGGAACCCATCCTTATCTACTCTATATTGGCATAGTCTCATAGAAAAATAATGATGTAAGCATATAAGGAGATACAAATAAAACACCTTTGTATGCAGAGATAGGGAAATGCACTTTGTACTGCAGAAGTATATGTACCCAGGAAAATATAAGCAGTATCAGACATGCAGAGAAACATGCAGTTGTTTAATTTGTGAACTGCTGAGACTTTAATACAAGCAGCATATTTTTGTCATAATTCCAGTCTTATTGAAAGTCTTTTGAACTCCAGACAGATGTAATTTCCTTTTTTTTCCTATCAGCCAAGGGGAGTTTTACCTCAGTGCAGTATTTTGCAAGGAGTAAAAGAAAGAATGACTCAGATAATTGTATTTGAAGCTGCTGGGTAAGGCTATTTTCACTCCCTAGAGGTAATGGGTTTTATGCCAAGCCTGAAGTTTTGAACTACAAAAGAGAAAGTGTGCTAAATACTGATTTTATTAGCCCTTTAAGCATTTCACTTTGAAATAATAGAAGGAAAGATCATAATACTTTTATATGTGTAATAAATCAGTTCTTTTAAGAGAGATTCAATGCAGTGCATTTATTTAATATTAGTAATTCTCCTGGCCTTCTTGGAACCTGTCTCTGTGGGAATTGCTCGTGTTGCTGCCATCCTACACTGTCCACTGCAAAAGTTCATATTACCCCCATTAACACAGTTTTAGAAAAGTCAGCAGATTTCAGAGGCAGATCCAAGGAACTGAGAGCCTCTTTTGGTGATCTGTACATCAGAAACATACTCCCATCTTACGATAAATGTTGCATATTCCATGAACAAGAACAGTCTATTCCTGTGCATACCTGAATAGCAGTAGCACAAAGAAAGGGTAACATAAAAGGTGAGAGTTCCCTAAACCCTAAAGACTTTGCCCTGGCATCTGGAGATGAACAACCCTCCTGTTCAGTTCTCACTTAACTGAGCTAGCTTGTCCATGCTTATTATGTACTNTCCCCTGTCACTTGGGAAAAGAGGCCAGCTCCCTCCTCTCTACAACCTCCTTTCAGGCAGTTGTAGAGAGCAATGAGGTCTCCCCTCAGCCTCCTCTTCTCAGGGCTAAACAACCCCAACTCTCTCAACCATTCCTCATAAGGCCTCATTAGGAAGAGCCTTTTCAATTCACAGAGTTATTAGAGAAAAAAAATAGACTGCCAAGGGAAGCAGTTGCAGCAACAAGCAACAAAACCTGGAACTGATGAGTGTCTTACCGTACTAGATATATCTACTGAAGAGGAAGGGATAAACCAGATTGATGGCTCTCACAATCCAAAAATCCCATGCTCAAAACCACTTTAGCCAGTATGACATCTTCCCTAAACATCTCTCCTCCCTCCTCACTTCCTTAATCTCTTTTAAAGCCTGACAGTCTCAGCAATAGGACTAATTATCCCAGAGAAGCAAAACACCTGCACACTGTGTCAATACAATGTGTCTTTACAGTGAGGAAAACAAAAGGCTTCAGCTGGAGATAGTTACACAGAAAATACTTGCTCCATACAACAGGTAAGTTTATACCTCTGTGTTTGTTCACATGTGCATCCAATGGACACCCACACACAATTTATTTATACCAAAGGTTGATTCTAACCTTCCTGTTTACTGTGTTTGCATTGACTGTGTCTCTGCTAATGTGATTTCTGCAAAGCACCTGTCACTGTATTTTTGAGGTGTAGTTTATGTGGCAGGGTGGTTTCAACATGAAAATCTAGCAGTGCTGCAACTACTCAGCTGCCCACATCTTTGGCCCACACCTGTGGCTCCTTTGGCCTGCCTTTTTTTTGTTACTTATCAAGGAGTGGTATATCTTATTTCAAAAGGTCTGCTTAGAACTTATCTTCCCTGCAGCATTAGTTCAAGTTATCTACGTGCCGGTTAATTCCTTGAATCAAATCAGCCAAGTTTTAAAACACCTCTTGAAGAATACAGGACAACGAGGTGCTGCTGGAACCTGAATGCACGCTGGCATAACTTCACCTGGAACCCACAGCTCCTGACCAGCCAACCACATTCAGACTCTACTGCAAACATGCTGTTTGGGAAGAGAGTGCGGAAGATCTCAGGAAAGTGAGGGTGGTGAGGCAGTGAAATAGATGTCTAGAAATGACGTGGATGCCCCATCCCTGGAGGGCTTCAAGACCTGATTGAATGATCCTTTGAGCAGCCTGATCCAGTGGAAGGTGTCCCTGCCCATGGCAGCAGGGCCAGAACAGGATGATCTTTCTTGTACCTTCTGACCCAAACTCTTCTATGAATCTACGGGTTTATGATTCTACGAAACGTAAGAATTGTGCAAGGGTAACCACTGCTAGAGCATGGTGGCATTTAGTATTTGGTCAAACACAGCAACAAGCTGTAAGAGCACACGCAGTTGTTTTTCCTCACTGTTGAGATCAGAGCTTTTAAGGGAGTGCAGGCATAGAATGAAATGCTTATATTCTTTCACACATCTCTCACCATCCTAGTCCTTGGCTGTTCCTCAGGGGAACAGCAATTTTTTGTATTCTGTCTTTGACCCAGCATCCCACACCCAAAAAATTTTAGCCAAATTTGCCTCCTACAATTAGTTTGGGGTTTTTGTGCTTTAAAAGTAGTTGATAGGGAATTTCCAACAAAATATTGCTGCTAAAACTGCTGTAGTAATAATATTAATAAAATGTAAGACAGTCAAATAAGGCATCAGAGACTCATGAAGCTTTCCTCTAAAAATATTGGATTACAGTATGTAGAAAGTATTATGCATCAAATTGATTTTTCATGGAAAAGCTTAGTGAATCAATCCGCAACTCAAAAATAAAATGGGATAAAAGAGCTGGAACTACTCCTAGAAAGTGCAGAATTTTTCTTGAGCAGGTAATCGGTACTGCTTCCTATAATGCATCTTTTGGCTAGATTCAGTTGTAGATGTCAAAAAATACACACCATGCAAGAGCCATTCATTTGCGATGGTCTTGTTATGTCTGTCCTTGGGCATGCTCAATAATTTCTGACAGTGCATCAACCTCTCATATTGATCTGGACGTCACAACTCCAGCACAGCTCATTGTATTATTGCATAACCATTCTTGGTGATACCAGATAGTTGAAGGGAAACATCAAGAAGAGATTGCTATGGAAAGGAAAGAGACTAATACTCGAACTCCACAGCTTAAAGTCCAGGATAGAAGGGGTTTATGTAACTCTGTAAGTAAGGTTAATAAACAAAAAACTATTTTAACATTCATTTTCACTCCTTACTCAGTATAGATATTGCTAATTTAAAACAAATTTGTTTTAAGAAATTTACCTGAAATTGTATTTGCTACTGGTTACAGATGTGGAAGAACCTACCCAGATACACCTTGTAATTATAGTCTCTGCACAGTGGACTGGGAGCCTAAAGTCCAGGCTAAGTAGAAAAATCAGCTATTTAACTCCAGTATATTAAGGAATTTGGCCATTTGAGCTCCCATAGCAATTAAAGAAAGAGTAAAAATGTCTCATGCACCAGTGACAATGAGTTTTAGGAGAATCTTCTCAGCAATAGAAATTATTTTAAAAGACCTCTGAATTAAGTCATAGATCTAATCCTAAGAGAAGACTCCAGGCTGCTGTATCCTTCTATAAAGAAAGAAAAGGGACATGTGCAAAGGTGGATAAAAGAGGTAAAACTAAATTATATTTTTCCTTATTTCAGGATGGGATTAAGATTTCATCTTGTAATTCATGGGCTGTTAGGACTCACCATTCCATAATTCACATAATTCACTTTATTATTTAAACTTTTCATGAATGTGTCCAATGTAGGAAATAGCATGTTTCAATCAATTACAATCATTCCCACTTTTGGGAGGATGCCATGAATTAATCTGAAACACTGTCTTCTTCGAGTTTTATGTGGGTTCCAAGGCCCTAGTTAATTATTCCTTGAAGTTCATATTTGATACCTGCTTGTTGTCATAAGCTTACGAAGTCTGTACTGTGGAAAGCACTTAGAATCATAGAAACAAAAAGTTTGGAAAAGACCTCTAAGATCATTCAGTCCAACCATTAACACAATACCAACAAGCCCACTAAACCACCCCCCCAAGTGCTGTTGACAGGAGCATCACGGAATCACATGCAGAGATCAATATGATCAGCGAGTATTCAATTTATTAAGTTTAGCTGTTTCTTTATAAACCCTTTTAGTTACATAACTGGGTGCCCACGAAGGTATCTACAGTGTATTGTTGGTTAAAGGTAGCTGGAGGATGTTGGGGTTTTTTTCTGAGGATGGTGTGGCCTAGGGAAAGATTCTAGGCTATGGTAGCCATCATCCTCAGGATTAGATTCCACCTGCAGCACCTGGTACTTGTTCACCAGGGGGATCTCAGGTTTTGCTGTCTGCTTGAGGGGAGCAGGCTTCCTTCATCTGGAAGGAACTGGCTGCCATTCCCCATCTCTTATAACCCCAACCTTGCAGTTTGCATGTGGATGGTGATTGGGCATACCAGGTCCAGCAGGCTGCTGAGTTAGTGAGAGGGCCCTGCTCCACTGGTCTATCTCCTCACATTCCCTGAATTTACTTGGGTGAAAATACCAGCACCCACCTTGCTACATCTTTGCAGGTAGTTCTAGACAGCAATATGTTCCCCTCTCAGTCTTCACTTCTCCCAGCTAAACAATCCCCATTCCCTCAGCTGCTCCTCATAGAAGTTGTACTCCAGACCATTCACTAGCCACATTGCCCTCCTCTGGACGTGCTCCAGCATCTCCATATCTTTCTTGAACTGAAAGAGAAAATACTCTGAAAATGTATGTGACAACATCTACAGTAAGGAAAAAAAAAATAAAATCCAGAGTGGTAGAACTAAAATATTTCAGTATTTGGAAACCTTTGTGTAGAAAAATTTCCATAGGGTCTGATATCAGTATGTCTCCTAATATTTATCCAAGAAAGTATGTATGATGGTGCTGAGAGAAGGTAAACAGCCAATGAAGGGTTTTAACATTTAACCATTGTCAGCAATTGCAGGGAAAAAAATCAGATTTCTGCAGTGTAAAAAGAATGCTGTTTATACACTAAGCACGTTAATCACTGCAGGTACAGAAGAGATTACATCATCCATGAAAATTTGCTCTGTGCTTAGCTGTTACGCTGCTACATTTCTTTTAGAGAATACTGCACACCACTCTCCATCCACTCCCCATTCTTGCCCCTTGCATTCAGTCTACATTACAAGCGGCTCAGAGATCAATGCAGATGTGCCTTAGGTTTGCAAAGGTTTGGGGGTTTTTTCCAACATACACTTAAGAGAACAACTGGCAAAGCTGTCAATAACAGCGTCTTCTGAAAGAGAAGATTTCATGCAATTAGAAGAACCCCCTACTCCTTAGACGTATTTACTCAATTCCATTTGGGTTCTTTAATTTGCTTTCCTACACCAGTTTTACTAGTATCGATTACACTACAGCATGATAGTATGAAAGATTATGTGCCAGTAGACTCACAACTTAAGAGGCTAAATGAAAGGGGTACTTATTTTAGCAGTTTACATTCTTAGGTCTCCCTTTTTGTCTATTTTTATTGGGAAGTATTAAAATAGTAAGTCCCTAAGTCCCTCTTGAAGAAATGCTGTAAAAATTAATCTGATAACTAGAAATCAGATAGATAAATAGGCAGCTAAAACTGATAGTAAACTTTTTCTGGCAACTAGTTCAAGTAAACCAGGCAGGAGACCTCTTATGCCACTCCTGCCTGGCCAGAGCTATAAAGCTCTCTGTCTTCAAATTGCTTGAAAGAATAGCAAGTAATCCCTCCTTTGGACCTTACGGAAAATAGGCCAATATCTTACTGTGTGTTAAAGAGACTCCAACATCACCTGTAGCCACATCACTTGTTGTAGTGCCAGATCTTCAAGTTCCCACAGAGCTCAGACAGCTATGGTATAACAGAAGATGTACTGTGAGGCAGAGCTCTTATTAAAGTGTGCCAAGACTTTGGTGTATAGATATGCTCCATCCAAGAGGAGGAATGCTTTGGTATTATGTCTTTAAGTGCTCAGCTTTACACCAAATTAACACGCAGGTGAATAAATGAAAGGAAAACTATGCTTTACTTACTCATGCCGAAGTTATTTCTAGAAAAATCTGAGTTGCTTTTCCTTATTCAGCTGACTTGCTCTCTTCCTTCTAAAATGCTGACTTTAAGCCTTGCCCATCTTTTCTTTTGTCTTTTGTTGAGTGAAGCACTCTGTTGCAGCTAGGAAATAGTTCTCCTCAGAAAAGCACTCTCAGATAGATGCAGATTTTAGATGAACCCTCTCTCCTGATTCTCCCTGGATGGACTATATACTATAATTCACATGCCACTGTCCTGTTAAAGGCTTCTAGAGGAACAGGTGTAATCTTTTCTCTGAAAATTCTTATTTCCTCCTTAACTGGCCATTCTCTCAATTCAGATGAAGTTTTTTTCCCCCTTCTTTGTGCATGAAAATCTCTCTTTGCTAGTTTAAAAGACATCTATTGCACTTAATTACTTAGTGCACAACTTTCTATAGACCAGAAAACTCTTTCACACTCTCCCCTTCTCAGTATTTATTTGGCACATATCTATGAGAAAGCTGTCTTTCACTGTACCCACAATCTGTAACAACCTCTACATTAAAAATGTACCTAAACCAACCATGCAAACTAGCAGCACAGAAATCTGGTGTGAAAGGGATCTCTGGAGGTCTCATCCAATAGTGCTTTCAATGCTGCTTCAGGTCAGCCATAGATAATTGTGCTTTGTACACTAAGGGCTCTTGACTTCTACCAAACTTTTATCAGATAACTTTAAGAAAAAAACTTTAACAACAGTTTGAAAGAAACTGACCAACAATACTTTCATCCTAGACTTACCATAGTTTGAAATTTTGGACTAAGTTTCACAACTCAAAGCTTTGATGGAATTAAATTGGTTGCATATGAACACAGAAAAGTTGAAATTTGTTTTTTCTAGTGGAGACTTTTTTTTTACTGGGTAGTATCTGACGCATAACAATGTAATTAATAAAATGACATTCTAGCCTTGTTGTAGGCATAAACTGAAAAAAGACTGAGAAGATGTCCTTGTTTCCTAATGTCCAGCTTTCAATAGCCAGTTGAAGTGATCTCTAGTGAAATAAATAACCACTTAATTGGTCTTTAAATTGTATGTAAATAGAAATACTCTCTTTTAAAAACATTGAAACATTTATTGTTCAGCACAGCAGATTATGTATCAGATGCCCGAAGTCTAGTACAACTTCTTTTGTTTATACCTGGAAAGATTTCATTTGTTTGAAGGGCAAAACCAGATTACTTTATATTCCTGAGTTCGATATGAGTCACGGGAAGACTTTGGGTATATCGTGACCTATAGCTGTGGTGTTTTAAGCCAGAGAGTTCTAATTTAATCGGGATTATTTCTTAGAGTGTGTTTGCATCTCCATAGGAGGCTGCAATGTATCAGAAAAAGCAACGTATATCAAAACCAGTTCAGTTTTTCATAGTGATTTGGAGGGCATGGAGAAGGTGCTGTAGCTACTGCATGAATCAGGACAGCTGCTAACTGCCTGCCATTGCTGGTTGATACAAAATTCACAATAGGAACAAATATCGGCAGTACCAATAGGACCCTGGTCTCCAACACTAAAGGACAGCTGATCTGCTACAGTTTCTGAGGACTGCAGAGATGAACTAGGATAAAGGCGTTTTTGAAAGAGGCTGGAGTATGAGTCCGAAGCCTTACAAAACACTGGCAGGACATAAGCATTTATGAATTAAGCCTGGAATTCTATTTACAGTTCCCCTGTCTTTTTGAAATTAGTCCTATTTTATTGGAATAGTGACATGAAGAAGAACTCACCATGTTGCATATCTGAAAGCTCCTACCGTAATCAATGGCTTCTGGTAGGACAATCATTGGCATATGATGCATAAGATAAGCTTTTGGAAGGCATTTTCAATGCAACAATCACTTAACATGCTCTGTAACAAATTGTATATGTATGGGTGATGAAAATTGCTTTCTCTGGTATCTCATCACTACTATGCTTCTTAAACTACATTGATACTTTATATTTAGTGTGAATAAACTTACAGACTCACAGCAAACGAAAGTGAAGTCTATGTATTACTGTTATTTATTCAGCTATGGATTTAATATCCAGAGACAGTAGGTACTTTACACAGTAAGACAAATGCCTGTCAGAATACTTTAGCATCTAAATAAGTAGCAAACTGAGAGAAAGGCAGTAATATTATATCACCAGTTTCTACTTCATACTATGCATAATAGGCTTGTATATTTTGTGGCAAACCTAAAGCATAATAGGTTGGTACATGACACCAGGGTGTTAAAATGAAAATACAGCTTAATTATATGTAAGGCTTCAAACACTTTGTTAAGGTGGAGTAGCACAGGCTGACACAGCAGTCACAGTAGCGCTGTTATACTGACAACAAGGATTAACAATTTATTCCAGTGTAACTGCTTTTCTGTGCCTTTCTGAAGTTTCTCCTTTCAGCCTCTTTATAACCCCTGCCAAGTTTTCATCGTACATTGTCGACAGTTGAACAGGTGGGATCCTCATGAAATTGTTGGACTGCATCCAGAGGAGGGCAACAAAACTGGTGAAGGGTCTGAAGCACAAGTGTTATGAGGAGTGACTGATGGATAATTTAGGCTGGAGAAGAGGAGGCTAAGAGAAGATATCACTCTCTACAACTGCCTGAAAGGAGATTGTAGTGACATGAGTGTTGGTCTCTTTTCCCAAGCTGAAAGTGAAAGAGTAAGAGGAAAAGGCCTTAAGTTGTGCAAAGGAAGGTTTAGAGTGGATACTAGGAAAAATTTCTATGCTGAAAGAGTGGTGAAGCATTGGAACAGGCTGCCCAGGGAAGTGGTGAAGTCTCCTTCCCTGGATGTGTTTAAAAAGCATGTAGATGCGGCACTCTGAGACACAGTTTAGTAGACATGGTGATGTTGGATTGGCTGTTGGTCTTGATGATCCTGGAGGTCTTTTTGAACCTTTTCATTCTGATTCTATGAAAATATCTCGTGCAGTCCCTCAGGAAAATTTAAATCCAGGTAGACATTTTCTCATGGATGAATTCAAAGTCTCTTAAAACAAAAGTTCTGAAGTGTGAAAAAGGTGGAGGGTGTATCTGCTTAAGACAGAGGTTGAGTCTTAAGTTAGTTTTTAAATGATGGGTTTGCTCTTACTTTAAGTGCTTTTTTAATTCCTGCAGTCAGGTTACAGCGATAGATAAACCAGCATCAAAGTCTTGGAATGCATATAGGGAGTGGCTTGAGTCAGGACTGCCAGTGAACAAAGAAGTCACAGAAACTTGTGTTCTGTCTTAATTTGTTTCTTCTAGCTCCATAATGAACTTAATCTCATCTGCTTTTTCAAGATACAGGTATAGGGCTATGAAGCTTGTCCATCTACATTCTGCAGTTACAGGTACATAGCAGAACTACACTGTTAAACCTTAAACCTGATAAAACTTATAGCAGCCCTTCAGTGCTTAAAATACTTTTCCTTCAGAAAGATGGGGAGGGGCTCTTTGTCAGGGAGTGCAGTGACAGGGCAAGGGGTAAGAGTTTTAAGAGGGGAGATCTAGACTAGATATTAGGAAGACATTTTTTTCTTGTGAGGGTGGCGAGGCTCTGGAGCAGGTTGTCCAGAGAAGTTGTAGCTGCCCCATCCTTGGAAGTGTCCAAGGTCAGGTCGGATGAAGCTTTGAGCAACCTGTTCCAGTGGAAGGTGTCCCTGCCCATAGCAGGGGGATTTGAACAGGATGATATTTAAGGTCCATTCCAAGCCAAACCATTCCAGGATTCTATGAAATGTAAGCAATTCATAAAGAACTATAGGGATGGAAAATGAGCCAGTCTTTAGTTCAATTATATAAAGAGGGAGGGGGAATAATTTCTATTCTCTGCTTCAAGTTAATGCTGAAAGAATCCTTTTCCTTTCAGAAAAGTGGTAAATGAGATTTTTCTGCATAGGAGAGTTTTCTAAAGTGAATATTTAGCACTTAATGAACGAATATTTCCAGTCCTTTAAGTGTTCTGTTAAAAGTCTTTTAGATAAACTTCCTGAAGAATTTCAGTAAAGAGTTCAAAAATTCACTCCCATAAAAAACTATTCTAAAAAGCCTCAGAGTATAAAATGTGATTCCCTTTCTGTGAATTCCCCTTTCTGAAAATTCAATGTTATAAAATGCCTCACAGAGCATACATTAATATAATTGTATAAAATTTTACAAAAAAAACGCCCAACAATATTATAATTTCCCATTAAGTCCTACAGTTATCTTATATCTTATCTTATATTTACATTCTACCTTACAGTTTCCACAACTGTAATTTCACTGTATTTCACAAAATCAGCTGTATTTCACAGAATTACCTTCAAACACAGTGGAAAGCTTGTGGAGTGGGAAAGTGATTTGCTTAGGGTGACAGAATGAAAACATTCCTAGATCAGTTGGTAGCATCTGCCACTAATAGAGAATTACGGAGCTAATTTCCACAAGGACAGATTACTTCCTAATTGTCCATTTTAAGGGTTCTTCTTTATGGTTGGCATTTATATTGTGCTAGTTCCTACAGATGAAACTGTACTGCATGCTGAGCAGACACACAAGAAATAACTAGTGGCAAAAATAACAAATAATCAAAGCAAAAGTGTTCAGATCTACAGTATACTTTCTGTTGCAATTATTTTTCCTGTAAAGTATGAATCAAGCTAGTCCAATGACNTGTGGAAATGAATGCTTGTTTGCCGTCCCTGTTATTTATGATCTTGTTCTGATTCAGGAGAAAATGATGGAGCAAACTCAATAAATTGTCAGCTAATTACATAATCACACAAATAACTATAAAAAGTAAGAAACAGGAAGCATAAGGGTAAAGAGTTGTGTACACTTTGATGCATTAGACCAAAAAAAGTATTTTTGCCTATGCCATACAGCAATACTCAAGTGTGTCTTCAGGCTGCCCCTATTAAACTGTGAAATGAGAAAGGGATAGAAGGAACGGCTGAGAGAGCTGGGGTTGTTTAGCCTGGAGAAGAGGAGGCTGAGAGAGGACCTCATTGCTCTCTATAACTACCTGAAAGGAGGTTGTAGAGAGGAGGGAGCTGGCCTCTTCTCCCAAGTGACAGGGGACAGGACAACAGCCTCAAGCTCCACCAGGGGAGATTTAGGCTAGACATTAGGAGGAAGTTTTTCACAGAAAGGGTCACTGAGTATTGGAACAGGTTGTCCAGGTAGGTGGTTGAGTCACCTTCCCTGGAGGTGTGTAAGGCACGGGTAGACGAGGTCCTGAGGGCATGGTTTAGTGTTTGATAGGAACAGTTGGACTCGATGATCCGGTGGGACTCTTCCAACCTGGTGATTCTATGATTCTATGATTCTAAGTATCTGGCTTGTATCAAAAACTGTGTGACCAGCAGGACTAGGGAAGTGACCATGCCCCTGTACTCAGTGCTGGCGAGGCCACACACCAAATACTGTGCTGGAAAAACATTGAAAGGTTGGAGCATGTCCAGAGAAGGGCAACAGAGCTGGTGAAGGTTTTAGAGCATGACGTCTATGAGGAATGACTGAGGTAATTGGGGTTGTTTAGCC
>WAAB01025717.1:10412-22472 GCA_013389865.1 Piaya cayana | reverse complement strand
CGTTTAAATCTCCTGCGGAAGCCGGCGGGACTAACCCCTCCCCATCAGGCACCGCACTGGATCAGCTGTCCGAGCCGGCTGCCTGGAGCCCTTCCCCGCCTGGGATTTTCAGGGATCCCAGCTCAGGGGAAAATCACAGAGCCTCCAAAAGTCCGTCCCCACCACAGAACTCAGTCCTGCAGCTGGGTGCCGCCGAAGAAGCAGTGTTAACGGCTTCACTGCATTTTAATCTCCTGAGGGAGCTGCTGGGACCACATCAATTAATGTCAGTCGTGATGGCAGGTTTTTTTGAGGTCTTGACCATTAGGAACATTGCATAGTGTTTCTACCTAGTCATGTTTATCACAATTCATAGCATAAAAACAATTTTGTATGGTATTTTGATATTTTTGGTTTCTCTAAGGAGAAGCAACAGAGGTTTAAGGAGTATTGTAGAGTGTTGTATGAAATTATTAAAGATGTTTAGTACATATACCCTCCACTTAGTTAAAACAAGTAATTTATGATCTGTGACTTTAAGTTTTCACCACTCCTTCCACTCAGACCCTCAGCTTTTCTGTGATGAACATTTATTTCTTTAAGAACCGTGTAAGTAGACTTAAAGAAAACAACATAACTGCTAAAGGCTGAGGATTTCTTTTATAAACTCTGTAAATAACAGAAACAAACTTTAAAATTGTGAATTACCTGCCTGGTTCTAAGCAATCAAGAATAATAATAGAAATAATACAGTTAGGATTTTCAAGGAACCAATTTTAGAAAGAGATTGTTTGTTTTCAGGATGAATGAATAAAAGATAAGCTGGATTTATAAGTTAAATTCAGATTAATGTAAGAATGGCAGATAAATGAGCAGATTGAACAGTGGCCCAGTTACTACTTTTTCAAAAGCTTTTAGGAAGGCAGATTCCTGCATGACTTAGGTTACAAGAAGCTATAATGTCTAATGGGTGGTGTATTTTCTTACTCCTATACCGTATAGGCTTGTATCAGTCTTGAGCTTGAGGGAAGTGGTGACTGAATGGTAATCAGCTCTCTTGGACCTACTCTACCTTCTAGTACCCAAATCCACGGGATTCCAACATGTAGGTTTTTGAATAGGCTAAAGTTATCTCCCCTGAAGTCCAGGGTTGTAAACCTGCATATTGTCTTTCATCCACACAGGATCCTGAACTCCACCGTCTTATGGTCACTGCTGACAAGGCTGCCCCCAGCTTTCATATCACTAACAAGCCCTGCTTTATTACTGCAAGGTCCAGCAGTATTTATGGCTTCTTGTTTCTTTGAAAATGGCAAGTAGATAAGGGTTAGTTGAAAGACAAGAAATTTGGCCTGCTCTAACACACTACCTTTTTCCTAAGTTTTGGAACAGGATTATAATCATTGGTCAAAACAAAAAAGTGATTATAAACAGGTGAGTTTCAGAAAGATCAAGACAGAGGATTGAAAAAGAAATGACAAGAATGTTTACTCAATACCTCCTAACATTAGTCTCTGCCTCCTGCTAGTCAGTTCCTTTTGGGCATCTATTCTGACTTAGTAGCCTTTTACAAGAGATATCATCTCACTTTGTAAAAGCAGCAGTCAGCCACGTGTTTACTTCTTGCTATGTAAAGAAATTAATGTCTCTCAGGAATACTAAAATAATCTCGAAGACTATGTGAAATATTATCCTTCATCCCATTTTTCCATTCAGAGACCCAGAAAATTTATTAAAAAGAGTAACATTAGGCAGATGTTACTCCAGTAACAGTGACCTGATGACAATTTCCCTTCTTAAATATGGATAAAGAGATGGGTGTGGAGGAATATTCTATTTGCATTTGTCATAGTTGTGCTGGCCAATTGAGGGGTACAGTTATTGTAGAACCAGTTCATAGCTCTTAGCAACTGAAGTGTTATGGAAGGCTTAGACCTAAATTCATTTTTGTTGATAGGTCAATCGACTGTTTCATAATTGTAAAGGTATCAAGCAATGTGGGTAAAGTAGTGCCTGGTTTTGATTTCACCTCAGCAATCCTGCTGAAATATTACTTCCTGCATTTTTGAAACTAGAAGCATTATTGCACTGCTCAGTACTGAGTAAGCTGAGTACTGAACCCTGATCCGCTAAAAAAAATCAGGTCAAGAATGGATGAAAATAATACCTATTGCAAGCCATGTATCTCAAAACACTTAGAATAGACTCCAAAATTATCTTCTTTTCTGAAAGTTACACCATCAGGCTTGACTTAAGTTTCAGTCCTGTGCCCTTTGTTTCTGAGGAAGAAAAATTATCACGCAAATAATTAATCTCTGTGATAAAGCAATATACAATGTCACTGCACATTAAGGTGTCCACTTAGCTTTACCTTTAAACCATTGAACTTCTGGTTTGGTAATGTGTCCTTTAATTAAGACAGCCAAAAAGAAATTTTGAGTATAACAACTCTTACAATCTTCTCATTTGCCAGTACAGGTTTTGCTTTGTTATTATCAAGCCTTTATTTTATCCATAGTGGAATTTTCCCTGCTAATAGCATTTCTGTCTTCTGTAATCTTCTTAATAGTGTCGCGATAGTGTTGATCAGCTGTTTCAACCTACATTTGTTTTTTTTCCTGCTCCTATAAAGCCTTATTATATGTAAGGAAAATTTTCCATGGCATTTTCCCTTCTTTTCCTCTAAGCATGTTATGTGCATTTTTATTTCTGTAGAATTTCCTTTCTGTTCTCTTTTTTCTTTCTCAAATAATACAGTTCTCTGTTCTCAAATAATACATTTTTCTATTCTCATCTTCCTGTCTACTCATTGATATCTCATTTTGATTGTAAATGTCTGTACCTCAACAATATTTTTCTGCTCCCCCACCCTTTGGTCCACGGGAGATTCTCCACTTTTGACAAGAATTCTGTGTTTATAGGTCACATAACACCACTTTTATCAACTGAAGAGATCACTGTTACAAGACTCACCAGTTTTCCCTGTGAGTCTATTACCTGGATGAACACAAGCATTAGAAGACCATTTTGTTGTAAATGGAAAATTCCACAGTTTAAGAATTTAAAAAAAAATCTTATCTAAGAGAACTACAGTAGGAACAAAATCTCATTGGAATCAGAGATGTTTTTATCCATTAACTTAAATGTGCTTTAGATCAGATCCCAGTTGATTTCTTTTTTTCGCTTTTAATACCATGAGTACTCAATTATGCCTGTCCTAATGCTGAATCATGCTTGCAAGGGTAAGGATTCACACTGATGGAGCCCTGGTTCCTGGAAACCACATCTTACAAAGGTCAAGTTTTTCAACAAAAAAACCTGCTGAAAAATCTGCAAAAAATTGCTATATCTCTTTAATTACAAGAGCAACCATCCTGCTGCTGTGTCCTTTCAGCATCTAGGAACAGTGCTATACTCTTCTCTGGTGCTGTCAGCATTTTCAAAAATTATAAAAACCTTCCTTTTCACCTTCCTGATCAAACACTTCTACCTCACATGCAGCTGTTACTTGTTATTGCAAAGCACTCTTAAACTGAGCATGCTCAGGACAGTAAGGATTCCTACATGTTACTTGCAGCAGCTCTGAAGCTAGAAAGGTTCTTTGCTATTTCTCTTCAGTAAAGGTATCTTTAGGTAAGGAGTGCTGGGGGTTGACCTGTTAGCTCTTCCTGGAAGTTGCACAGTCTGACTTTATATATGTATATATGTACACACACATGTATATAAAATGTTTTAAATATATGTACGCGCATTGATATAATTGCAAATTCTTTTTATTTTCAATAAAGGCAGAAATTTAAAAAGAGCAATTTGCTTTTGTACTTGATGAAGTTGCTCTGCCTTTCATGTGTTTTAGTCATCCTGAAACACTGACAGCACAAATCCTTTTTTGACAGCTACTGAAACCATCTAATGAAGGCAGGCAATTGCCTGTAGCTCAGCTGCCAAAATCAAAGTTTCAGATGCAAGTCTAAACTGGGAACTAAGCATGATTCCCACGACATGAGAGAAGTCATTCCACAAGCCTATCCTTTTCTTGCTCACCTGAACAGGTGCTTTCTCTTTACATGTTTCATTGGGTAGTTGGGGTATTTTTTTAAAATGTCCTGATGTCACAAAGAAAAACTGCCCCCCTCTTTCCAAATCATTCCAGTTGGGAATTCCTAGTTTTGTGAAAAAAACATTAATTTTGTGCATCTGCCTTCAGATTCTAGACTGGAAAAAACAATCAACATTTTAATTTTAGGAAACATGAGGAAAAGAGACTACCTAAGCACAGTAGAATGTTTGCGAGTATTTTGTATAACAGATGCAGGAAGCACCGTGGTAGGTGTTTGAGAAGTCTAGGGACTGCTTCCCTGGAAATGTGAAGGCATTTTATCTGCATGCATTATAGCGTCTCTGGGAATAATTCCAATGTGCTCCCCTCAAAGGGATGTATGGTAGACTGCTTATAGTACTCATGCCAGATGAAGGCCCTTCACCTCACACCCAGTATTTGCAGGGTGCTTTGGATGGTGGCCTTTTTGTGCACACCTAAAAGGTGAGGTTAAAGTCATCTTTAAACCTGCTACTTCTCCAAGGCAACTCACTGAATATGCCTGGCAGAAGCACAGGTACTTATGATTGATGTGTTATATCAAAGTCAGAGAATCAATTTTTTTTTACAGATTATGAATCTGAAATACAGCAGTGGCTGCAAATACAGTCAGAGAAGAAAACATCTGTGTAAAAATGAAGCAATAAATTAAAATTCTCTAGTGGCATATGTTTATTCAAATACCTGTTTTAGGCTGCAAGGGTGTAAAGTGATGCTGATTTCTTTGGTAAGTGAATTTCAGGTATTTAAAGAGCGCCATGTTTCTTTAGCTGGTCCGTGCTAACATTCTCTCCAAGAGAGAAAAAAGATGGCCTAGTCAGGTGGTAAAGTCTGGTAATAAAGACGCTATCTTGAACCCTGTCCTCAGGAAAGATACTGAAAAAAAGCTGATGTCTGCATTATTTATTGATGGTTTCATTATTGTTTCTATCAGAACAATATGTTGCAAGACCGAACTGCACAAGTAGTACAGGCAGAGCTAGGGAACCTGAAAAGAGCATAGGGATGCTGCCTGGCTGTGTAGGGATGGATTCAGGAAGGCCAGTACTCAGCTGGAGCTGAACTTCACAAGGGAAATGAAGACTAGCAAGAAGGGCTTCTACAGGGTCAACAGACAACAAGATGGTGACCAAGGGGAATAAAGCCCCTCTCACTGTAGGGAAGGATCAGGTTTGTGACCAGCTTAGGAACCTGAAATACATAAGTGTAAGGGACCTGATGAGATGCATTACAGAGTCCTGAGGGAATTTGTGGATGTGGTGGCCAAGACACTCTCCATGATATTTGAAAAGTCATAGCAGTCAGGAGAAGACCCTGTTGACTAGAAGAAGGGTAACATTGTACCCATTTTAAAAAAAGGCAGAAAAGATGAACTGGTGAACTAATGACCTGTCAACCCCACCTATGTGCCTGGGAAGATCATGGAACAGTTTCTCTTAGAAGCTATGATAAAGCACATCAAGAATGGGGATGTGATTAGTGGCAGCCAGCATGGCTTCACCAGGGACAAGTTCTGTATGACCAGCCTAGTAGCTTTCTATGATGGGGTAACCACAGCAGTGGACATGGGAAAACCAGCAGATCCGACCTATCTAGACTTCTGTAAAGCCTTTGACATGATCCTCCATAACATCCTTCTTTCTTAATTGGAGAGATGTGGAATTGATGGGTGTACTACTCGGAGAATAAGAAATTGGTAGGATTATCATATTCAGAGAATAGTGGTCAATGGTTTGATATCCAGATGGAGATCTGTGACAAGTGATGTCCCACAGAAGCCCACACTCAGACCAGTGTTACTTCTTATCTTCATCAAAGATACAGACAGTGAGATTGAGTGCACCCTCAGCAAGTTTGCAGATCACACCAAGACGAGTGGTACAGTCGTCATACCAGAAGGATGCAATATCATCAAAAGGGACCTGGACAAACTGGAGAAATGGGCTTTTGTGAATGTCATGAGGCTCAACAAGGCCAAATGCAGGGCCCTATGCCTGGGATGGGCAATCTACACTTTCATACAGGTTTGGGGATGACATGATTGAGAGGAGACTTGCAGAAAATGACTTGAGGCTGCTGGTTGATGAGAAGCTCCACATCAGCTGGAAATGTGCCCTTGCAGCCCAGAAGTCCAACTGCATCCTGGGCTGCATCAAAAGAAATGTGGCTAGCAGGGAGAGGGAAGTGATTCTACCCCTCTATTCCCCTGTTGTGAGACCTCACATTGAGTACTGTGTCCAGTTCATAGAACCATAGAGTCATAGAATCATAGAATCCCCTGGTTGGAAAAGACCTCTTGGATCATTGAGTCCAGTCATTCCTATCTGCCACTAAACCATGTCCCTGAGCACCTCATCTGTCTTTTAAACGCCTTCAGGGATGGTCACCTCCCTGGGTAGCCTGTTCCAGCACCCAATGGCCCTTTCTGTGAAAAACTTTTTCCTGATATCCAGTCTGAACCTCCCTTGGTGCAGTTTGAGGCCACTCTCTCTTGTCCTGTCCCCTGTCACTTGGGAGAAGAGACCAGCATCCTCCTCTTAAAACCTCCTTTCAGGTACTTGTAGAGAGCAATAACCTCTCCTCTCAGCCTCCTCTTCTCAAGGCTAAACAGAAAGGCTTCTGGTTCCCTCAGCTGCAGAGCGTTGGGGTTGTTCAGCCTGGAGAAGAGAAGTCTCCGAAGACACCTTACTGTGACCTTCTAGTACGTGAAGGGGGCCTACAAGAAAGCTGAGGAGAGACTTTTTACAAGGGCATGTAGAGACAGGACTGGGAGAAATGGTTATAAATTGGAGAAGAGCAGATTTAGACTAGACATAAGGAAGTAATTCTTTACACTGAGGGTGGTGAGGCACTGGCACAGGTTCCTGAGGGAAGCTGTAGATGCCTTTCCCTGGAAGTGTTCAAGGCCAGGCCATGAGCAGCCTGATCTAGTGGGAGATGTCCCTGCCCATGGCAGGGTGGGGCTGGAACTAAATGATATTTAAGGTCCCTTGCAACTCAAACCATTCTATGATTCTGTGATTCACAGTATAAGAAGCAGCAGAAGAAAGGTATTAGTAGAGGTAAGAACTTTCTAAACAATTTTACATTCTCTTAATCTTTGGTTCAATCCAGATTTGAATCTGCCCAGGCAAAATTCAAAGCAGCTTGGCACTTCTTTATGATAAGCAAATGAGGTGATAAACCATGAGGTGTTGCAAATACAAAGACAGTTACATTTTGGGGAGCAGTCTAATATGAGGACTGGAAGCCACACATACTGAGTGGAGATGACTTCAGAGTTCCTTTATGCTGGCGATGTACCAGTCTGTCCTCATATAACCTTTCTTATTTTTTGATTTTTGCCCCTTGAGCAATAGAAGGTGGACCAAAGTGTCAGGAACTAGCTCAACTGTTAGCTGCCAGTACAGAATTCAACTGGGAAACTACTGGCAGGAGGTAAACTCAAGAGCATTCCGCCTGCCTGATTATTCATGACTGTAAATTCACAACAAAAATGTCACAGAGGTTTTCCCTCTTAGATTGTGATCTATCACTCAGCAAAATAAAAATTTGTAATTGATAGACCTGTTAGAAAGCTGCACACTAATAGTAGTTATCTTTCTCAGTGTCTTTTGTTATAAAATGCATTTTGTGCTTTATACTTTTCATAAATTTAATTGCCATTTTAATCATGGTAGTGATCATCTCTACTATGTATGTTATTAATTGCCCTAAACCCCAACTCCTGATGCTCTGTTCTACCAAGTAAGCCACCTGACATTTAGAAAGAGGGCCTTGCCAGTGCAGAGGACAGGCTACATGACAAATCCTCACTGTTTGAAGGGAGTGTGAAAACTAATTATCATCTTTCAGATAACAGGTTGATGACAAATTTGATACTACTAAGTGATTGTGTGATGCTGTTACTTAGAGAGGAGTAGTGCAAGGGTTGCAGAGAGAAAGGAAAAAACATTGTTCCCCATTTTATGATCTATTCAAAGTGTCTGTGCATCCAGAGAGTCCAGGCTAGTGGACACAGCAGCTTCTTTCACAGGTTTCCCATAGAAGAAAGAGACTGTGGAAACCCTTGACTTCCCCCATCAATTTGTTGATCTACAACTGTAGAAGGGTGGAATACGTATGGACAAATAAAGCCTGGGCACATCCCTGGAGCAGAGGGTAGCATAGTGGTTTTTCAGGTATACTGTGTTCATACTCACCTGGAAGATCTGCACTGCACTGCATATTTTCCTTTATAGGAACAACAGTTCTCAGGTTCCATCCAGAAAGAAGCAATGCTAGGCGCAGGAACGCTTGCAATAGAAACTCAACAGATAGCTTGTGGCATTGAGTGGGAGAGAGAGTAGTTTTTATCTGTGGCTGTGGACTTGCCCTCTTATGTCCTTTATTTTTGTCTGGAACTACTTTGCTTGAAATGTTTTTGGATTGAGTTTCTCTGACTACACTGCGGTGCATAGCCAGAGAAAGAAAAAATGAGAGACTAGGCTGTTATATTGGCTCAGCCTTCATTTGTGCTCACATCTCATTTCCTCTTCTCTTTATCCTAGATAGATCTAGCAACTTCAGTTATATTTGTCTCTGGAGGTATTGCTACTGCTTTATTGGTCAGGAATCCAAATGAGAAACTGCTCCAGGCAGAGATTATTACACACATTTGAACTTCCTCTAAACCAACCAAACAAAAAGTAAAAAAACCAAACATTGCCCAATATTTGTCCAATATAATTCTCAGGTACGTGCAACAGTGTGGAAGCTGGGTTTTCAGGGAAATATTTAAGCATATTTTCTGGGATTGGATTGTTCTTCCCATTTGGGAGAGATGAACAATTGCTACAGTGAGAAGGGTATTTGGAGTTGACAGTTAAACGCTTTCATGTGTTGGTATGACTGCAAATGGATAGAGATGTGAGGTTCATTGGTGCAAGAATCCATGTCTTTGAAATTCCTTCCTCTCTTGTAAACCTGTGCAGTCCTGGAAAAAGGCATTATTTCTTTTCCACAGACTAGGAAAACACATTTTTTTAATCCTTACTACTTTGCAGGTCTTAGATTTGCTAAAGTTCTTTCTCCCTTTACTTAAAGTCTGACCTACTTTGGGTCATAGAACTTGCATAGGAAAGACCTGCTGATTCCACTTCATGTATTATAAATCTAAATATACATCAGTGATGGTTATAAAGCAATAGGAGGCTGCTTTTTCCAAATTTACAGGAGAATTCTAGTATTCCCTTCTCACCTGTTCTAAAATGATTGATAAAAGAAAAGATGTTATCAAACCCCATTTTTGTACACACAGATTGATAACTCAAATTCATCCTGGTAAAACTGCTCCCATGATTCTAATCCTATGCTTTGGAGGATAAATGAGCAGCAGTATTTGACATGTATTTTGAATGTGAAGTATCTAATTTTGTTCCCCTGATCAAGGTTATCATATTCACTACTTTCTGGCTGGATAAATACAGTCACGAGTATTTTTAGGGCCTCTTAGAAAAAAATCAACCCATCTTTTAAAAAAAAGATTTTAAAAGACCAATTAATTTTATTATCATATTTTAAAGTTTTATTTTAAAATGATGATTATGAGTTTTACTGCATGTGTACAACCTGGAAACACAGTATTATGTGTGTCTTCTTTTAGTGCTGTGCCAATGATTATTGTTACTGCTGCAAAAATATGCTGTTGGTATGAGGTGATACTTTAATTTAACACTCTTTTTGGGAAAGATCATGTTAATCTCAGATTCATTTAAATTGTAAATCACAGAATAGTTTGAATTGGAAGGGACTTTAAAAATCATCCTCTTCCACCTCTTACTGCCTGTAGCAGTGACACCTTTCACTAGATCAGGCTGCTCAAAGCCTCATCCAGTCTGGCCATGAATACCCCAAGGAATGGCCTCTCATGGCCTCTGTGGTCAGCACATCCTAGTGCCTCATCACCTTCACAGTAAAACATTTCTTCCCAACATCTAATCTAAATGTCCCCTCTTTCAGCCTTAAACCATTATGCCTCATCCTATCACAATACTCCCTGATAAGGGGTCCCCATCTTTCCTGTAGGCCTGCTTTTATGTACTGGAAGGCTGCTATAAGGTCTTCGTAGTATCACAGAATCATTAGGTTAGAAAAGACCTTAGAGATCATCACCTCCAGTCATATCTGTCTACTACTAAATCATGTCCCCAAGCACTTAGTCTACCTGACTTTTAAACACCTCCAGGGATGGTGAATCAACTACCTCCCTGGGCAGCCTGTTCCAGTGCTTGATAATCCTGTCAATCAAGAAATTTTTCCTAATGTCCAATCTAAATTTCCCCTGGCAGAGCTTGACACCATTCACTCTTGTTCTATCAGCTATCACCTGGGAGAAGAGACTAACACCCAACCCTCTGCAATCTCCTTTTAGATAGTTGTAGAGAGCAATAAGGTCTCCCCTTCCTGGAAACTTCTCTTCTCTAGGCTAAACAAAACCAACAGTCAGCCTGTCCTTGGACAGAAGTTGCTCCCATCTTCCAGTCTTCTTTGTGGCATTCCTCTGGATTCACTGCAACAGATTCATGTCTTCACTGTTCTGAGGACTTCAAAACTGAATACAGTACTCTGGGTGACGTCTCACAAAAGCAGAGTAGACAGTTGGTTTTCTGGGCTGCAAGTGTACATTACTGGCTCTCATTAAGCTTCTCATCCACTAGCTCCCCAAGATCTCTTTGAGGTTACTCTGAATCTGTTCTCCACCCAGCCTGTATTTGTGCTTGGAATTGCTCTAACCCCAGTGCAGGACCTTGCATGTGGCTTTGTTGAACTTCATTAAGTTCACACAGGGTCACTTCTCAAGCCCATCAAGGTCCTTCTGGAAGACATCCCTTCCTTCAGTGTGTCAACTGCATCACACAGCTTGATGTCATTGATAAGATTTCTGAGGTTGCCCTCAATTCCACTATGTCTGGGACAAAGATGTTGAACAACAATGGTCCTGAGACAACCTCTGAGGAATGCTGCTTACTGCTGGTCTCCACTTGGACATTGAGCTGCTGATCCCAGCTCTTTGAGTGCAACCATGCAGCCATTTCTTTATTCACTGAGTGGCTCATCCGTCAAATCCATGTCTCTCCAGTCTAGAAACAAAAATCTCATGCAGGACAGTATTGAATGCTTTGCATAAATCCAGGTAGATGATGTCACTTTTCCTTTATCCAATGCTTTAGCCTCATTGTTGAAGGCCACAAAAATCTCTGATTTGTGTTTTGTAAAACCATGTTGTTTGTCACCAATCACCTCCTTATTTTCCATGTGCCTCAGCAGAGTTTCCAGGAGGACCTGCTGCATGATCTTGCTGTGCACAGATGTGAGAATGAACAGCCTGTAGTTCCCCATGTCTTCTTTTTTCCTTTTTAAAAAAATGAGAGTTAAAAAAAGTGTTTCCCTTTTTCCAGTCAGTGGGAGCTTCACTGGATGACCATGATGTCTCAAATGTGATGGGTAGTGGCTTAACAACTTGATCTGCCAGTTCCCTCAGGACCTGTGGATGCATCTCATCATGTCCCATGTCCCTTTAGATAATGGAAAAAATGTAAGGCATAGAATAGGTTTTAGAAATACCTACAAACTTGTGACATGGCAGAAAAAAAAGGCAAATTGTAAAAAACAGGACTGGAAAACAATCTCTGGTTGCATTCCTGAGTAGAAGCCAAGCATTCCTAAAATTGCTTGAAATGTTTACTGTGAGTTCATGGAAATTAATTTTATACCTCCATTTCTTCTTCTCTTAGGATATTCTGTAGCTTTATATGTATTTGCACTTCATTTATTTAGCGTTTGACAAGAGAACTACACTTTATGCAGCCACATGATCAGGTTTTCTTGTTGAATAAAGGAAAATGTATTTCAATGTTACACCTTCTATTTTTTTTTTTTGACTGCTCTGTGACATAAAGCCAAAGCAGTGAATAGAGAGTTATATCCCGACAGATTAGAAA
>WAAB01025714.1:0-24084 GCA_013389865.1 Piaya cayana | reverse complement strand
TCTAACCAGTCTTCTCCTAGTCTCCTAATATTGCAAAGCCAAAGACTCCAGAAATTAGAAAATATCAAAATTGATCTGGTACTGGCCATACACAACCCTGATTTCTTTTTCTTCAGTTATATGTACTGTAGTGTGGTGTGTAATTACATTCAAATGTGTCACAGAGCATGAGCTCTCTCAGTGCATAGGGCAGCACAGCTCTTAATGAGTAAAAAAACCACTAAAGAGCTACTCATGCAGCAAGCACTCTCTCAGAAACTAAAAAAAAAAAAACAAAAAAAAGGTGATGTAAGGCTTTGTTTCAGTCTATTGCTTTGCTATGTTCCCAGGCTATAGATTGTAGTATGTAATATGAGCTATGAATGTAAGGTATAAATTAAGGTAATCACCAGCTGTAAACTGGATAAGAGGTCTGCAATCAGTCCTTGCACCTTGTCTCCTAACAGCCCCATAACTGTGCTGCATGTGCACTCCCTTTTAATACACATTAAAAGGTCAGTTGTGTACTCTTTGTCAAATATGGCTTAAGATCTGTCAAGTATTTTTCATCATGGTTTCAGAGTGTGGCAAGAAAAGCTAATATAATATACTGTGATTATGATTGCATTTCATATTTCTTTTGTTGCAAATAGTTTGCTGCTTTCAGAATGGTTCATGTCTTGTATCTCTAAACCAACAGAAGAATACTTCTGGATATACAGATGACACCATCTGTGTGGTGTAGTTGATTCACTTGAGGGAAAGGATGTCATCCAGAGGGACCCCAACAAGTTTGAGGAGCGGGCCTATGTGAAACTCATGAAGTTCAACAGGGCCAAGTACAAGATTCTGAACCTGGGTCAGAGTGATCCCCATTATCAATATAGACTGGAAGATTAATTGATCCAGAACAGCCCTGCGGAGAAATACTTGGGGATGCTCATGGATGAAAAAATTTACCTGAGCTGGTGTTGTGTGCTTGTAGCACAGAAAGCAGATCATACCGTGGGCTGCATGGCCAGCAGGTCAAGGGAAGTGATTCTCCTCTATTACACTCTTGTGAGACATCACCTGGAGTAGCGCATCTGGTTCTGGAACCCTCAGCAGAAGATATGGACCTGTTAAAGTGGGTCCTGAGAAAGGCTACAAATGTGGTCAAGGGGATGGAACACCTCTCTTATGAGGAAAGGCTGAGAGAGTTGACGTTTCTCAGTCTGGAGAAGGCCCCAGGGAGATTTTATTGCAGCATTTGAATACTTAAAGGTGATTTATAAGAAAGACTCAGATTTTTTACCTAGACTTGTAGTGACAAGACAAAGAGTAATGGTTTTAAATGGAAAGAGGATAGGTTTAGATTGGATATAAAGAAGATTTTTTTTTTTCTTATGAGAATAGTGAGACCTTGGAACAGATTGCCCAAAGAAGTTTTGGATGCTCTATCATTGAAATTGGTCAAGGCCAGGTTGGATGAAGCTTTGAGAAACCTGGCCTAGTGGAAGACGTGGGGAGGCAGGTTGGACAAGATGATCTTTAATGATCCCTTCCAACCCAAAATATTCAGTGAGTCTATGGATACAACAATGTCTAAACTAGCACCTGATTTCTGTCACTCCTTTCAACTTCCCCCTAGAACAGCAGGAATACATTTGCAAATGGCATTCTTGCTTTGGGAGCATGCAAGAGGTACATGCCTCAACCAAACCACAGTTCTTAATTGATTTGAAATCCAGGAGCCTGCAGTCTGAGACCTGAGCTTCTGAGCTGTGCCACTTACTTGTGCCACCTACATGTGAATGCTGTAGTCATGCTGGACTCTTGGATCTTTGGAAAAAACAGGTCAAGCTCCAGGATTTACATGGTGGAGGGTGTGAGGGGTGGACAGTTCCTGAATTTGCCTCTTCTCATGCAGTATTGGACAGGAAAGAACGTATGCAGTGACTACAATGGGATTATTTTCTTAACGTGGCAGGATCAAATTGCTGTTTTGAAATAATTTTTCCTGTATTAAACATGCTAAAATGTGTAAGGGAGATATAGCCTATAGATATAGGGTGAATACTCAGATTATCTTCCAGGATGCAGGAATGGCACCAGCTTTTAATTTTGTTATTTTCTGCAGTCTTACAGTCTCTCATGCACTTGTGGTCTGATTGCCAGAATAAAATTCAAGTGCTTTGGGGAAGTCCACAGGTTAAATAGCCAATCTATACAATGGCAGAGATTATGCTAAATAAAGCTTTTAAATATGATATTATTGCAATATTTTTTCATTATATTCTTTGAAGCAGAGCCATTTAGTCTGCTTGGTGCGGTCTGCCAAATTTTAATCATGAATTGAAATTTTATATGATTATTTTACTAGAGTAAAAAATTCCAACATTGAAAAAACAATTATTAATAACAAAATACTCTTTTATTTATTTTACCTCTGAAAATACAGTCAAATTTTCTGTTCATGAACTTAGAAAGTCACATAGCTTACTTTTACCTTTTTCTCTAAAACTATAAAACCTGATTTTTTAACCAAATCTGTACATGATTAGACAGACTGTGCAGTAAAGTGTTATACTCACAAACAAGATGGATACAAGTGCTATTTAGTCCATATTAACCAGTTACGTCAAAACATTTAACAGCTGTCTGATCTTCATTTTTGTTCTTCAGTTCATTGGAAATCCCTCCTGCTAATTTCTCTGCTATGCAGACGTTTTCCATTGCACTCTTCTCTGCTATGGCTCTTTAGAAGGATTCTTTTTACCAGTGCTGCTTATTGATTTTTAATGATGGGCAAACCACCAACAGTTCAAGTCTCAGAACGACCTCATTTATTAATTTTGGCTCCACTTCCATATTTGAGGTTGAAACAAAAGACAAGTGAGTAAAGAACTGTCTCACTACATGGCCCTGAAAGCTATATTTTTCCCCTTCATGTCCACCACCCATACTTTTCATGCAAATAGACTGCTTTAATGATTTGCTTGTTATTTGCTCAGTAAGATACTTGACTAGGTCTATCTCATTGTCATATTTTCTGCCACATTTTGGTCAACTGCTGTGACTCTATGAATCACATTTCTCCAGTAAAGCTTTAATGATCCTGGTAATTATACGATAGGTTATAGTCCTGACAAGGCATATTCATTTATACATCTGAAATATTTTACGGGCTCTCAAAGAACTTTGCTACTGCCTGAAAACCGTCAGTTATCTAATGATATAAAGTATATATTTGCATTATAAATACTTTAAGTTTTGGCTTACCGTGATAATTTTTTACTCAGGGCTAAGTGCAACCCATTACTTGAGCTTATTGGCATTCTTAACTCAGGATGTGTCTAAAGGAAGTCACAAAATTGATGTACCCTTAGAATTTCTTATGTAATTTCTTCTCAGTCCTTCCAGACTTTGAAAAATAAAACCCAAAGAGACCAAAAGTAAAATTCAGTTTCACAGGTAGCATTTTGCAACTGATGCAGAAGAGAGAGAAAGAATAATTTGTAAGAAGCAACACGCACTTTCATGTGAAAAGTATACCTTTACAAAAAAAAAATGTGGTATTTTGAGCTGGATTCAACAGTGCTTTACCATGCCAACATACCTGAGCAAGTTCCTACAGTATAATCATACCAGGGCATCCCCCTATTCAGGCTGTCCTGGGCAGTATCTTGGTTTGCTGAAGGAGAAAGTAACTAATAAATCCCCTTGTTTGGTTTCTGTGAGCAGTGCAAAATAAGCCTACTGGCTGCTTCTTGGCTTGGCTAACAATAGCTCCACTAGTTTTCTCAGCCTGTGGGGGCTATATTTGTGTTTCTTTGATCATTTTTATGTACCTGTACCTACTGAATTACTAACAGGGCTCCTGAGGGCTAGGGCTGTCCACTCAGCCTGTGGTTCCTAGCCAGGCTCCCAGCCAGGAGAAGGGTAGAGGGGGTGCCAGGGCAGGCAAAACCCCAGGCATTGAGCACTGGCATGGGGATGGGCAAGGTCATACCAGTGTGAGTCTGGCTCAGCAATGGTCATGGTCAGGAAGGTAAGGTCCTGGGCCATGGCTGGGATTAGATCTCAGGTGAGGTTCTTAGAGATAGTCAGGGCTGTCTGTGTGTAAAACTGATAAAGTTAAATGCCACGCCTAGTAAATGAGCTCACCAGTAATGCCCCAGCCACATGCTTCTGCAGTGCTAAATAAAAACAGGTCAGCATCCATAAAAGTACATTCAGTACACGTTAAAGGCTTCTGCAATAGCTTTACTATCCCTAGACTCCCAAATAACATTTGTAGTGCTGCAGCCGCTCCAGCAGCAAACTGGGCTCAGGAGAGTAGGTCCTTCGTGATGGCAGGACGTGCTGCTAATTTAGCATGTCGTGCTTGCCACAGCCCTGCCCTGACAGAGACCTCTTCTTCTGGTGCTGCCTCTGCAGACACCATAAATCATTTTCATCCACTACTGTTCATGAGAATGAAACCAGGGGAAAACTTTAAGTTGTTATGGGGGTGACAATTCCTGGCAAAGATGAGTTATAGTACAGTAAGAAGAGCCAAGGAGATGGTTTATGTGCCGTTCTGAACAGTGATGGATATTCTGAACTAAGTTGTGTTTAGGAGCTGAAAAGAAAGAAAGTATTTGCCATTTTCTCCTCTTACTCCTTCATTTGAAAGTCTTTTCAAATTAAAACTCATGTATATCATACAGGAAGTATGTACAACATCTGTGTTGTACTGTATAGAAAATCTTACTGTGCATGCATATTTCTTCCATTAGAATTAATTTAATATTTATTTTCTACATTAGCATTTTTTATTTTCAGACTGATTTAAAATTCCAGAAATATTCAAGCATGTAGCAAAAGAGGAGTTGCACAGCTTATTCATGCATTATGTTTTCATTATTTAAAGGGGCTCTGGAGACATGGACCAACAACATAACTGTCTTTATCAAGCAGTTAAGAGTGGGCTGAAAGTCTCTTTTTTACTAGATCTGTCTGTTATGATTTGCTTTCCTAAACCTGTGGTTCATTTTATCCATGTTAATCATGACAAATTATACTCGCATAGACCAAGAAGTCCCCTTTTTGCTCTAGAGCCGCTTGTCGTTGATTTGACAGAATAGCCTTAATTTAAGTCAGAGAGTAAGAGTGGCATCCAAAGAGACTTTACATTTGAATGGCCAATATGAAAGGAAATGCAAACTCATTTCTCTCGTTTGGCAGGTAAAAAGCTAAAGTACAGTGATTCAGTGGATCAATTTTCAACTATATCTTCTACCAAGAACCTCTTCTCTTGAGCATCATCCAAATCAAGTATTCTAATAACTAGCAACTTTATTCCTTTATAGCAGATCATCTTCCTCTCTTTTGATTTATTGTAGAACTATAAAATACAGTTGAATCCTGGTTACTTGTAATTCAATGATGCAAAATCATTCCTTATTTGAAATGGATTTCTGTTTCCTGAATACAGCAGTGAATTACTAAATCCTTGTGTACCTGAAGTTATGAAAATCCCTAAGGTTACTGATAATTCTAAGTCTAATATAAGAAACACTTAGTAAAACTTAAAATATCAGTAATAAAAACATCTAGCAAAGCATTTCCTTAATCTTCTGAAGGAAAGCCATGGAACTTTGTTGCAGTTAATGACACACTTTATCACCCACCTACCCACTCTTTGATATGACAGGTGAAAAACTAATGGCTCCTATTTAAAAATTTCTTTCCAGCTTTTTATGTTTTTGGTGCCACCCATCTTACTTTGCACTTGCTATCAAGAAGAAGAGTGAGTAGACTTTAAAATTTTTCCAGCAGCAAGTGAAATATGTGAGGAAAAATCTAGAGACTTCAACTTATTAAAGTAATTTACCTAACCTTGAACAAACTGACTGTAAACCCTCACTTGGAGATTACATTACATAGATAAATTACCTTACATCACATGCACACGGGGATTTTGTCTGCTGTATGTTTGTGTATCAGTTTTTCTTTTTTTAATAAAATCAATCACTTCTATCTGATTTCAGAAAATTGTAGCAACCCACCTGTGCAGTGAAACAGCTGTAGAGTCACAGAAAGGAAGAAAAATGATCAGGCAGTGTTTTAAGCTGTAAGCTGGCTCACATAATTACTATGGCTATAAAGAAAAGCATATTAGTTTTGTCACAAAAATCACAATATTCTCAAGAAAGGTATTCAATGCTCTTTCATGTACCTTCAAGAAAAAGAAAGAAGTGAAAATAAAGTCACAGTAACAACTATTCCCTTAAACATTTGCCAAAATTTGGAATACAAACATGGACTTGAATTTTATATCAGGAAGTTATTTCTGATTTAAAGTTTATTTCCTTTTGGGACTATTTTACATTTTCCTTCTCATCTTCTGTAAGTTAGAGCATCAGTTGTTGTCTTTACCATGTTGCCTTAATTTTAAAGATCATTAAGCTAATTTCTATTATAGCTTTCTAATTATTTATTTTAATTGCATTCTTCCTAAACTTACAACTGCAAAGTCACTGAAAAGGAATTAGTTGGTGGGTTTGTGTGTGGTTTTTTTAAAATTTCTCTTTCTTGATATTCCCATGCAACTGCTCTCCTCTGGCCAGTTGCCTCACAAATATCAGAAATAGCACATTCCTTTTTCTTTCCCCTGAAGCTCTCAAGAAATTGAATCAGCAAACCTCAAACAGATTATAACTTTTTGATATCTCTTTCAATCATTATAAAAAACCCTTATGCTCACTTGTCACTGAGAGTTTCTCTACTTTAGTCAAAGAAAACAGACTTGAGTAACAATTATTTTTTCACTCTTTATCCAAAGAAAATTATCACTTTATATTTCTTTCTTAGTCTGTATTGATCATACTTTCACCAGTTCAGTATAGAACCCCTACAGATGATCATTTAATTCCCTAACCTCTAGCAAAATATCTTTAAATCTTCATATCTGTAATATCAGTAAGTGAAATTACGGGTATGACAAGAACACAGAGAACAGCAGATTTTGTGAGCAAAAGTGCCTATAAGTTGCTCACACAATAGGGAGCCACTAGCAAAAATTAGAACAGTGCTGCCCTTCACTGGTATTTTAATATTTAAGTATCTTCTTTAGATTAATCATCTAGACGAAAAAGATAAATAAACTAGTCCATTTAGAGAAGCAGGCACTCTCAGAATTTGATTAATTTAATTTGCTTCAAATGTATTTATCTTGGTTTGATGTATCATTCTTTGGAGGCATTTAGACAGAAAGACTTACATACAAGTCTAGACAAGCAGACCCTTAATTTTCAGAGGGTTGTGTATATTACATGAAATTTACCTTGCTGATTTGAGCAATTCCTTGAAGCTTTTCTCATGCATCAAGGCTTGTTATAGGGCAAATCGTAACATGAAGAGGGGTATGAAGAGGTTGAGTTGGTTTTTTTCTCTGTAGTAAGTAACATTTTCAACTACTTTCACCTGCTGAATTTTCTCTCACAGCACTGACCTAGACAGAGTTAATACAATCCTTCTTATTGATTTCTGTCTGAAATTTTTGTTGTGACTTAATTTCTACATGTCTACAAATGCAGGGACTAACCACGATAACATAAGTAGTAGCTTCAAGTTTAAAATTTTTAAAGTTATGTTATTTCAGTNATATACACACACACATACACAAAGAAGGAAAGGAGAGCAAAAACACAAAAATGAGGACAAGAAAGAAAAAAAATGCTATAAAATACTATGGCCACTGTAATTGGTCATGGTGAAAGAGCAGAGACCAGAATCATAAAAGAATCACAGAATGGCAAGGGATGGAAAGGACCTCTGGAGGTCATCCTGCCCAATCCTTTTAAAACAAGTAACTTACAAGAACCAGAAAGGTGGAACCATAGAGGACATTAGAGGTTGTTTAGGGTGAGAGGAAACCTTGAAAAAGAATTAGAGAAAAAGCAAAAAGATAGAGGTTACAAAAAGATGGCAATCTTACCATAAAACTATGTGTGGATTCTTCAGAAACAGGTTGGTGGCCAAAGCCAGAAGAGAACAAGCAGTAGCAATCGACTTAAGAAGAAAGTAGAAAATGTTGAGCTTAATCATTTCATGTGTGATGAGTCAGAAGAACTTAGTGACAGTCAGAATGTGGGAATGCCTGACCTCATTACTGGTTAGGATAAACCTAGTACAATTGCCTGGGATTGCAGCATTGAGCCCATAATCACAGGTTTCACCATCGGGATTACAGTCTAGAAACTGCTTCTCCAAATTAGTCTTGCATTTATGTGGTCGTGTTTGTTTTGGCACTGCAAGTTGCATAGAGTGTACTACATATTGTTGCCTTTAAGTCTTTCTAACAAATGCATTATTTGTGGCTTTTCTGAAACATTATTCCAATTAAGTCCACTTCTTTGTTAAACTGCATCCTTCTTTATTACAAGCGTATCTACCATTGTGATCTATCCATGCTATAATTGTGTTGATGAATTGTAAAGGACAATGAAAATCTAATTTTAAACAATTTTTCTTTTATTTCTCTAGGCCTTTCATTCAACTAATATGAAATGTTTTCTATTTTTGTACTTCTTGCTTTTCAAACTGATGCTCTGAAATGTGTGAATTTGTTGCATTTTAGAATTATTACTAAATTCAGTCATAGTTCTTGTTGTTTTATCGTAACTGGCAATAATAATATTGGCCATTCTGCTTATAGGCAGTGATCAAAAAAGAAAACAAGTTAAACACATTTATTTAGTACATAACTTTGAGTCTGTCTTTAGTCTAAGTCTAATCTGCAGTTAATAATTTGTGGTACAAATGCTAGTAGAAAAGTAAAATATTTATTCAAAACCTGCTTGTATGTTCTTATTTTGTTTTCCTCAGCCATTCTAAAACATGCTGGTTTGGTTTTTTTTTATTTTATTTGATTTTTAATGGCTGTACTGCAGGTAAGCGCTCATTTCCAAGTAGAATAGTTTTCTTTTTTTCTGCTTTGCAGTATTTTCATCTTTTCTACTGCCTTCGCCTGAGTCTTCTCTTTCCCTGCCTTTGCTCATCGCCTTGGAATCTTTTTCTGGTCAGTGTTATGCCATTACTTTTATCTGATTTGACTCCCACTGAAACCAGATGAGAAGCAGAAATAGTTCATGGAAGCAGCAGATGAAATCCAACAAGAGAGAGGAAGTGTAGGTGATAGCAACAAAAGTGGGACCTGGCTATTTTAGCCTAAGCTTGACCAATATTCCTGAAGTAGTAGTGTGAAATCATGGCCAGACTGCCTTCACCAGCAATTTCTTCCTGGTTTCACAGTGTGTATTCTTCCAGATCTTCTACACTATTATTATCTTGTAGTGCATAAATTATTAAATATTTAGAAAACTGGGATATCTACATCCAAGACATCATTTGGCCAGGAGAGATCTGGTAAAGGATGTCATATTTCCATTAATGTTAACTGATTCTAGTTATGCAAGCATTTATACTGAGACCACCAGCCGAGAACATCAATAATGTTGGAATCAGGAACTTAGGACACTACAGATATCTTCCTTTTAAAATAAGTCAGAAGGTTGTTGATTAATTTCGTAAATAAAATAAATATTAATAAAACCTTTGTGTATCTCAGGATATTTTGACTAAAAATACAGAATATTATGATACAAAGTTAACACAGTAAGTGGTACATATATTATCCATTAAATAGGTCACAGATGTCAGAGAAATCATCATCAAGCAGGTGTGTTTGTAGTCTAATCCCATATGTAGTGCATTGGTAATGCATTTTAATGAATTTTTATCAATGACCTGGAAAATAACATAAAAATGTCATTAACAAAGTTTGCAGCTATCATGATGTGTTAGAGCTTGCCAGATAATAACAGAGAAATGTTACAGACAATGGGCAATCTTGACTGATTGGTAAGCTAGAAGCTTGCAAATAGTATGCATTTTAATTTGAACAAGAAAAAAAAATGTTAAGAGATAGAGATATTAAAGAATAAAGGACATAAACGATACTAACAAGAGAGAAGACATTAACAGGGGAAACTAATTCTGGGGAGACTCATGGTGATGATCCTGCTCCGAACTGATCTGATCTTCATGTATAATCCTGTTTTCTGAAAGGCTAAAAAGATTCATTTAGTAACAAGGGAGTTCTGAGCAAGTGTAAAGAGTCAATAACACTTATATATTTGTCCCAAAGTAAACATCACTGGACTACTCAAGTCCATTCCTATGTCTGCAATTCTAGAAGAGAAAGAGTTCAGAGAAGACTTGTGAGATTAATTAGATTATAAAAGAACATGATGGTTTGGTTTAACCAGACAAGATAATCACTTTATCAAACATAAATGAAGGTATGAGGTGATCTTAGTCTACATGTGCTTATGTGACAAACAAAAACCCCCAAAATAAAAAGGAGTTAGTGGAGAAGTCATGGTCTAGCTACAGTAATAACTAATTCAGGCTAGCCTGATGTCCTTTGTCACAGGTCAGGGCAGTTAACCACACTGGTCCTTTCTGAACACATAATCTATGACTCATGCCCAGCTACTCATTTCAAAACAAGCAGAATTACAAGTTGGATTTGAACAACTTGAAGTAAGGTTACACATGGTTATATTGTTAAGACAGACTCCTATGAGAGATTGTACGTTAAATGATTTGCCTGGACCAACATGGGACTTAACAAGCAGGAATGAAAATTGAAAGATTTCTTACAGTATAGGAATAACAAGGCTTCATTATGGATGACATACCTTAAATATATATGGTGCAAAGGACTAACACTTTTTTGAGGAAGCAGAAAAGTGTCTCTGAAAGAGATACAGAATTCTTTTCTAGTTTTTAATAAAACTGACTTCTTTTTTTTTAATTAAGGTCCAGTATTTAATTCTTTAATATAATTAGGAATGAGAAAAGTAGTTCAGTTATAATATGAAATTAACCACCTAAGTCCCATCTGGTCTGGAATGATCACGTATAGAATGAAGTTTGGGCAAACACTTCCTTAATTTAAGGAGAACAAGTCATTCATATTCTTAGCTCTGATCTGAAAAATACAGAGTAAAAATAATGGTCCCAGCTGCTGCCTGAACTGCAAGCGCAGCTGCATGCAGATATACAGAGTAAGCTTCAAAGACAAATGCAGCACCACTTCTGCAACAATAGATAAATGGCTAATCATATTACTAGGTAAACTGCAACCACTATATCAAAGAGGTTATGTATTGATATTCAAAATGCTGCAGTGCTCAAAACAAACAATGAGGGAAAGGACAATATCACCACCAGCTCTTCCTCAGTGATAGGATGTTATGAAACAACTTGTCTATCTTACTGTGTTTCGCTTTAGGATTAGAGAAGCTAAATTCAGTTCTTTAAACTGCCTGAACTGTATGAGTAGAGAACCAGTCAGAGGTGTCTTCAGAAGGAAGTGCTACAACCATGAGAGCAGATTATGAGTCTGGACTCTTATTTAGGTGATGAGAAGCAAAAGAAGCAGCTGATAAGCATTCAAACTTTTGAATGCCTTGTCCAAGCCTCTCTGGTCTGGACGCAAGACTGGAAATAAACAGGATTTCTTGAAAGATTTCCAGAAGCAATTGGCTTTGGCTGCATCAGTACAGCAGGAATAGACTTTCTGGGATATTTTGGTCTTGTAGTTTCCTGTCACAGACACAAACAGAACATTTGGTCTTTTTTCTCTCTTCTCTGCTCTGCTCTGCCCTTGATTTTCTGTCGTCCTCTTCTCTCTCTCTCTCTCAATCTCTCTTTCTCTCACTTCTTTTAACATTTCCAAACAGTTCAGGCTGTGGTTCAGCTGAAGGTTAGGGAAAAAGCTTGCATCAATCTCACTGTTTGGGTTGAAATAGAGTCACCAAATGCCGCACATGTTTCCTAAAGACAACTGCTACACTCTAAAGCCCAGGACTCTACAGAGAAATAAGAAGTTATGGTACAGCAGCCAAAGAGTTTCTTTCTAACAGTCAATCAATTTTACTTTATTTGCCCAATGCCGAATACAATTTTGGAAGGTGGAAAGCAAGGTCAAAGTGCCTTTAGAATACAAATAATTAGCTTGGCTAATTACTTCACAGACGCAATTAAGAGTCAGAAAGGGTGATAGTAGTTTACCAGCTGGAAACCCTACCCTACAGGAGTGGAAAGGAGTAACACTGCTAGCATCAAGTGGAATGAAACAACAAGAGAAATCATTTCTGCTGCAAAAGCATACCACATCAGAGGACATCCGCAACTAATAACAGCTTTTAGGAGTAGTTATTTCAACTGTGCACTAGCTGATATTTATTTTTCTCCCTGAAATTATTTAATATATTTATATTTTCAATCTTGTTCTTCCTGAATTGAAGATCTGCAAACTTTTTGATTTGCTGACTCTAAGAAACATCCACTGAATGCACTGACTCCAGTACAGGAGATTCTGTGGCCCCAGGTTGAAAACCTTGCTCTATGTTGTAAATTAAAAATAAGTTCTAGTCACATAATGTGTTATGAAATTAAAAAGAAAAACAACCCACATCCCAGAAACAGTGGTATTCCAGTAAGGAAAGATGTGTTTTTCACAGCAAGGAGCAATACCCAGAGCAACTAATGCAAAAAGGAATAATAGTGAAAGAATGGAGGATATCGCTGAAGCACTTGTAGCTGAGATATTTCCATTTGCTTTATATAGACCCGGTATTCTAGATGCTCACTTATCCCTCACCCTCAGTCTCTGCTCTTTCAAGGGTGAGATTCACTCATTCACTTCTGTTCTGAATACTGTTAATGGAAACTGTCATCCCTTGAACCCATCTTTGAGTAGCTAAAGTTCTCTATTTTCTTTTGCCCTCTTAATATAACACCCAGCCAGGGATGAGAACACCGAGATTCTTCATCTCTTCACACCTCCTTCACTGTTCTTTAGACAAGGTATTTGTACTTGTTGATTTGAAAAGAAAATGAGAAGAAAAAGAAATGAACAGAATCTACAGAGCAAATCTCTTTCTTATTGCTGATATTAATCAGATATAAGAGTTTTTAAGGAGTATTACTTTTTAAAGATGTACCTCCCAAATCTTTTCTCAGGTGTGCCACAGCACAGATTCATTAAATACATGTTCCTCGACATTATAATCTCCAGGATATGAGAATCTTTGTTCATTGGAAACCTGATTAAAATGTTTGGTCTCTGATATAGCTCTGTAACAAAAAAAGATAGATGCTGGCATTTTAACAAATTATTTAAAAATATTCTCTTTTTAAGAAAATGGTATTTTGAAAAAATGGATGCAGATATGCTTAATGTATATAGAAATACCAAGAAAATTCACTTTAAAAAGAACAAGATTTTTAATTTTGGTAAGGGAAGCTAGGTTAAAAATAGCAAAGTATTTACAATTAAATTCTTTTGCTTGCCTTCTTGACTTACTTTTCTCCATGGAATATTTTTCTGTTGCAGTGACTCCACATGTATATAAACATTGTGTGCTACAGTTTGAATAAATCTGCTGAAAACATGGCTGTATGTGAGCAGGGTAAAACCTTGCAGAAATACCCATGTTAACTTTAACTATATTAGATGCTTGGGGTAACAGATTTTCTTTAGTGGGATCAAACACTGGGGTAAAAAACCCCACATCACTCTCTTCCAATCCACAGATTAGCTCGTTTAGGACTGAATACTATAACCTAGCTTTGTCCTGCTTACTCTGAGTTTACGTTTAGTGAGTTCAATGCTTCAGTGGACAGCCCTTGAGAGGTAACATCCTATGGCTTGGTCCAAGTCTGCTGTTTAATTTTGGTTAAGAACGTATGAAGTTTGGCCTGCATCAAATACCTTGATGCAGAAGAGAGCACACATCACTTTTAATAGGGTAAAAGGGAGGATATTGCCTGCCTTGCAACCTGGTGAAGAAGCCGAAAGAGCAGATGGCAAGATTTGCTGCTCTGATCTCACTCTCCAACAGTGATGGGTTTATATTATACTGCTTTACTTCACTATCTCAACTGCTCTATTTATCTAGAAGTAGTGCAGCTAGACAGACATTAGGGATTTTCAGTTCAATATTTTGTAATATTGTTATTTAAATTCAGTGAATTTTAATTCAGCAGTTGAGGTGGTAAGGAAAAATGCAACCAGCCCTCTGACATCTTTGACCAATTGCCAATGTTCTCACCACCTGTTGAGTCACAGATGCAAGTCTGCATCTGAGATATAACCATGAGCACACATACACAGATACATTAACTATTCATTTTAACTCCATAAGAAAAATTCTATTTTTCCTTTTAAATTATTTTTGTGTGTATCTTGGTACCTTATTTGTAATCTTCATTGATTCAGTTCTGTAAGTGTTTGATGATCATATCCAAGCATATGATTAAATCTCATATCTGTATTCAAGGATGCTGGTCAATATTGATTCTCATTCCCTGCAGAACTGTTAGGTGTTAGGGATCCTGAATGCACAACATGTGCACCCTTTTCATCATAAGGAACATCATCTTTTGGAACACAACTCCTTTGCAATATCAAAAAATAGTCCAAGACTTCAAATTCTGTAAAATTATAAGTGGAATTCATCTCAGTGAACTGCAGAAGGCAGGTATATCTGAGTTTGCTAGATTCTTTTAATTTTTGTGGGGAAAAGGCAAAGGGCATTACTAAATTACATTTTATCTGACTTATTTTAAATCTGTGAATTGGGATGAGATGAAGTTCTTTCTACATGTAACTGTTTTCTATAGAAGTCTGCAAAAGGAGACAGGAATACCCTGTTCAGTATAGATTGCAACAGCACAGATATCTACACTAAGGATAGTTTGAAAGCTACCATTGTCATCTTTGAATGTAAAGGGATCTTTTGAAATACAGCCCTTCAGAGAGAGCTATATGGCCTCTTAGGTACATACTTTAGGTTGTTAACTTTAATTACTGATTTTCCCTGTGATTTCCTTTGATTCACCAGACCTACCTCTTGGCCATATTTTTTTTTTCCTATGAATAATGCAGATCATGTCCCCCTTTCCTCTTCCTTTAAAAAACTGCACAGTTATATCTCCATATACAAGGACTAAAGAAGAGAAAACTAAAAATAGTACATTCTATGTAGCAGATATATTCTATTAATATATGTAAGGTAAATAGCAAGATAGACAGATGAATGAACTTCTTGTATCCATTACCCTTCTTCAGGTATAATCTGTTGCTAGTATAGCATTGACTTGTGATAAGACTGTCTGCTGTCCAAGTAAGATAGGAGCTGAAGAAGAAAATAAATGAATTTGATTTACGTTCTCAAGGCCAACCACCAGCCTGTAATGTATCATGCCAGTACCAAATGGTATGTGAAATGGCTCATGTTAATTCAACAGAAACTCAGACGAAAGTCCTTTGCCTGTATCTTTTTCAAGCTGCACTACTAAACCATTCAGATAAAAATAAATAGGAAAATAGATCATAAAGGAATTACAATCCCAAAGGTAGTTGATTCAGTTTCAGATGTTCTTGGCAGCACTACAAATGACGTGCATATGATCAGCAAAAAGCATGGAAAAGATGCAAAGGATAATGACATATTTTGCTGTTATGTTTGTTTGTCTTCTGTTTTGTTCATTATGTATAAAATCAGAGAAAATGAAACCACAGCCAGAAAGCAACAGCTCAATACAAAGTAAAAAATGAAGCCTATCTAAAGAGCTGGCTGCAATAAACAGACAACCGTAAGAAAAACAGCAACAATTCAGAGAAGAGACCTTGTTAGGGAAAAACTCCAAAACCTAATCAACAAGCAAACAACAATACAAAACAAAATTAAGAGAACCCTCATCTTTTCATGGCTGTCAAACGTGATGAAAAACTGAGAAAATAATTTAAAAAAATCAGTAATGCTCAGTGTTTAATGTCTGCATCACCTTCAAGACAAATTCCAACCAGATATCTCCAGGAGAATACTGCGGCTTTCCTGGGGTCATAGTGGCTGCCACCTTCACTTGAATTCTCAGCTACCTTTGTATCATCATCACCAGCCAAACATGATGATAGCTCCTGACAAGGAACTACAACTAGGTATATGGGATAAGTACAGACGAAACTTGAGCAAGTGTGGGATACAAATTTCACTGCTAGATGGTGGATCCTGATAAAGGCTATGAGACAGCACATAACAGAATCTGAATGCTATATAGCATAATTTGGCACTGGAGGTAGGTAAAGATAGGTACTAAGATTCTAATACTAGATATTGTTTATCATCGGCCTCATTTGCTCTACATTACAGTGGCTTCTAAGTCCCATAAAATAGCCTGTAATAGCATCATATAAATTACTGTGGTCATGAAGGGCAAAGATGAATCATTTCAAATAGCTATAGATATACTAAGACTTACAGAAACAGTTTTACCTCAACCCTTGCACTACAGTTTCCACTTTGATTAACAGCAACTGTCTCCCACTATCAGTCCTGCATTAAAATGCTGAAAGCATATACATAATCATTCATGCAGAGTGGAAAATCTGCTGGTCCAGCTTTAGTGAAAATGCATAACACTTCTGTTACGTGTTGTAGTGCTTATCGCTCCTCTAAGAAGTGAGAAGTCCTGTCCTCTCCATGAGCATTGCCTGGACTGTGGATCTCTGGGAGGGGCTTGGAAAGAAAAAATCTTATCTTGAAAATTATTCAAAGGATGAAGATTTTCCTCCTTGTTGTCTCCTCCTGCTATTCATATGCAATTTTGAGTAATCATCTCCAAAGCTGGTTTGTCATAGTGTGTCATTAATGAACTATTTTTACCAGTCTGCTAGCCAGAATGATTTAAGTTGCTGGGAAAAAAAATAATTCTTCCTTAAAACCAAAACCAACAGGAATCCTACAAAATTACTTTCTATTCTTAGAGAAAATATCTTTACAATGTGGAAAAATAGAAACATTTAGGTTTTGTGACAAAAAAACCGCTAAAGTTTATTAAAAAATATTCTAAAGGAAAGAGGATATTTTAAAGAAAAAGAAATCATAGAATCATAGAACAACCAGGTTGGAAGAGACCCACTGGATCATCGAGTCCAACCATNTAGCCTGTTCCAGTGCCCAATGGCCCTTTCTGTGAATCTACCAGTTCCAACTTGTTTCTGTGATCATTTTACAGTTATCGTTACAAGAATATTTTGTACTCTTTAAATTCACCCAACCTTTTCTGTGGGCCATGAAGGAGTGTTCAGTGAGTACAGGAGCCTCGTGCAGAAATGTTCGTGTCAGCTTTTGTGTTTTGATTCTAAGGAGTTATCTTGGTCGATGTACTTGCGATGGAGTGTCCCTGAAAACTGCTTTTTGCATAAATTAATTAATAAACCAAACACAAGTGGCATTTTGTCTTGTTCTTGTGAACCCCTGCAAAATAACAGCCTCAAGAGCTGTCACTCTGATGACCCCGAGAAATATACAACAGAGTAAGCACCTCAAGTGCCTTTTACCATCTACTTCTCCACTTTGCCTTCTCTCTTTATTTCAAAGATTCTCTGTGAGTGCCATATAGCAGATTATAGAGTGGAAATAATTCAATCGTATTATTTTGAATTCCTGTTGCATTTTAAGAGATTTTCTTGTTTCTCTGTGTTCTTCTTTCCCTTATCTGGACTAGGTGCCTTTGAAATTTGTGCTCTTCCCTCTGGATATTTTCAATTCTGACTTTCCACATCACCTTGGATAAATCCATATACAATTGTTTGATTTAGTTTCCTCACCATCATAATTTTACACATTATTTTCCTTTATCTGATGCATTGATGTCACATACTGAAACCACATTATCGACAGAAAGCCTGTCGCAGGACTTAGGAAAACTTATGGAAATGGATGGGAAACTGAATCCCTACAAAAATCCCTTAAAACAGCATTGGTGAACATTCCAGTTTAGGGATGATTGTACTACTAGCGCTTGTAATATCCCTGTTGTGCATGTAAGGAGGGAAAATTTCTGTCTAGAACTGATAAAGTCACAAGCTATAAAATCACTCCATAAACAAAGAAAATGTTAAACCACACGTCTACTTTCTTGGTATGGACTGTACTTGTAGCTTACTTTTATCAGCTCAGCACTCTCCACACACGCATGCACACAGCAAATTAAGGTGATTGTTAAAGACTTATAGGTTAAAAACATAAATAAACTATAGTCAATCAATAGCTGTAATGTATGCCATCTTTTTCATTTATCAGCCAAGTGTGAAACACAGGCACAGCCATTGAACATTGGTTTAATTGAATCACAGTTGCTTAAGTGCTCTCAAGAAGTGATAAATTAAAAAAGTATTATGCATGAAAGAAATAGGTTTCTGCAAGTTGGAGGAGCCATATGGCATGAACCTGGTAATAAATTGTTGGTTATCCACTAACACCAAATTGCTACCAATAAAAATTATCTGTAAGCATCTTAAGAAGCAAGGTAGGAAGTATAAAGAAGATTCTACCCCAGGCATGATTTTGGTTTGCTCTTTTTTTTTTTGACAAATTTATGCCAAGTTAACTGCAAATTTGGTCTAATTATATCTCAAAGACAATTATTTCAGTGAATCTAATCTATTTCCTCTTGACTAAATGTTCTCCAGATCATTCATTAGATGATTTAAGGCTGTTTTCTCATTTTTGAGACCATGACTTTTTTTCTGAATATTTTTTTCTGAAAAAATCTTATAAATTTTTAAACAATATTCACACTACTGCATTTGTTTTCCCAAATCGTACAGTACAGGTTATGTAAAGCAAATGAACTTGGTAAAATGTTTACAGGCTTACCTGCAAAACTCTTTTCTGTATTTTGATACATTTTTGTTTCTTTTCTTCTTAAAAGCTTTTAAGTTAAATTCTGACCTGTCTTGTATATCTTGTAGTAAATTAGAAAAGAAAAAAAATGAAAAAAATAAACCAAACAGGAAAAGCACTTAGAAAATAATAAAAAAAGATGTTATCAGGTAACACAGATAATAATATATTAATAATGTTCCCCATTATTGTCTTATACTGCATTTCCCCCTGTAATGTTTTTGGCAGGGATAAGGTTCATTTTCTTCATTGTAGCTCTTAAATTGCTCTTTTGGATTTGTGATGCAGTGTTGATAACACACAGATGTTTCAGTTAATGCTGAACAGCACTTAATATTGAACAGTGCTTCCTCAGAGTCAAAGTTTTGGGGATTCTCATGCTGCCCCACCAGTGAATAGGATGGGGATGTGCAAGAAATTGGGAAAGCACAGAGCTGGGAGAGCTGGCCCCAGTTGTCCAGAGGTATTTCCCATACCCTATGACATCATGCTCAGCAATAAAAAGAGGGAAGGAAGAGGGGAAGCTTTGAGTTATGGCATTTATTTTCCCGAGTAACTATCGAGTAAACATTATGCAGAATGGAGCTCACCTTTCCTGGCAATGGCTGAATACCTGCTTGCCAGTGGGAAGCAATGAATAGATTTCTTTTTTGGTTTGCTTTTGCATGCAGCTTTTACTTCATCTGTTAAAGAATCTTTATCTCAACTCATCAGTTTTCTCATTTTTACCCTTCTGATTCTCACCTCTGTCTCACTGAGGAGGGTGAGTGAGTGACTGGATGGGGTTCAGTTGCCCACTGGGGTTAAATCACGACAGCTCTCTAAAATATGAAGCATTAAGGCTTCATACTTGGCAAAGAGTCAGAGCAAAATATGAGAAGATATTCAGGGCTGATGGAACTTCCTATGAGCATGTATACTGTAGAAATATTGTACAGTAGAACAGTATTGTCCTGTAGAACCAGTGAGAAAAAAAATCCATCCTTTGAGTCAATGATTTATTGACTCCTCAGATTCCAGTTCAAGCCAGCTCAGAGTACATCAGCGGCAATCCTGTCTGGACTCATTCTTAGCAAACCTCAAAACCAGCCAACCTCCATTTGTCTTTTTTTTGACATGTTGGGTTCTATGGATGTATTTTTTCATCTTTTTTTTAACAATCCTCTCCCTCTCTTTTCTCATTTTTATGTGAATAGAAGTCTTTGCTATGGAAGTAAAGTTCGAAGTCGTCAGAGGCCTCTTGAATAAATGAAAACAAACAGATACAAACACACCCCAAATAATCCAAAACTGATGGATGCTTAGAGCTATTCCTCCTTCTCCCCTGCCTGCACAAGGAGACTAATGCTGTCATAGCTTTTAATGCAGATCAGGCTGAGAATTCATCCAGCCAAAGATCTTAAATGCACTTGCAAGATGCCAGTACTTGTTTCACACCCCACAGAGCAATCCACCCAAGAGACCGGTGACTGTTTCCAGATCAAATCATACAGGCTGGCTTGTGTGCATGCTGTTGAGGACAAGCACTGCCACAAAATGCTGTCAGCAGCCCTGTTGAGTAGCTGTGAACCTGGGTCACCTCTAGGATCCATTTCATATCTCTGTGAATTTAAGAAGTCATTATTTCTGGGGCTTTTATTTCTTTCCCTTCTCTTTCCTTTCCCTTCCTTTGCTTCCTCCCCCTTAGCTTTTGTCTTTCGAGATACAATGGCCTGAAATGTCTAGGGGGACACAGGGACGTGCTGGGGGACCCAGGGTAGCAGAGAAACCAGGGCTGGGCTGAGATGGAGGACCTTGGTGACACTCTTGAGGGGGACACAGCATGAAGGACTCTCACCAGGGGAGGTTCAGGCTGAATATTAGGAAAAAATATTTCACAGAAAGGGTCACTAGCAGAGGCTGCCCAGGGAGGGGGTTGATTCACCTTCCCCAGAGGGGTTTAAGGGTCTGGTGGACACAGTGCTGAGGGGCATGGGAATGGTTGGACTTGATGATCCAATGGGTCTTTTCCAACCTGGTGATTCTATGATTCTATGAAATGATGTAAAAACTGTGTTACAGCCTATCAAGTCCATGGTTGTATACCATGATATAAAGGGTGTGAGTTGAAAGCCCTGGAGCTTGATTTGAAAGCACGTGAGAAGACTCTGCAGGAAAGAAGAGTGGCCCTACTCTTCTCCCAGCCAACCACTGGGAACAGCCACAAAGAAAACCATATCCAGAAACACATCTTAATTGCATCCCAGAAGGACTTGGTTGATTCATTCAGAGTACATTTAGATTAGATATTAGGAAGAAATTTTTTACTAGGAGAGCTGTGAGACACTGGAACAGGGTGCTCAGAGAAGTCATGGATGCCCTATGCTGGAGGTGTTCAAAGCTAGATTGGATGAGACTGAGCAACCTGATTGATTGGAAAGTGTCCCTGCCTATGGCAGAAGGGTTGGAACTAAGTGATCTTTAAGGTCCCTTCCTACCTGAGCCATTCCATGATTCTGTGATTCAAAACAGATTGATCAGGTCCAGACAGGGAAACTGAGATGAATTAAGACAGTGGAGATATTCTCATACCCCTGCAGGCTCCAAGTGTCTTCATTTGGCTGTGCAGGTCTATTGATGCTGAAAGTAAATTTTTCTGATAGATGAATGACAGGCTTTTGATGTATCAGAGCACCAGACAATTCTGTTTCATCAGACAAACTATTAATAATGATTGCGCATTTCTGAAAACCTGAAGACACTGCTAGTGAAGCATGTTAAATTTTCACTAAGTGAAAAGAAAATTGAAAGATTCACGTTTAAAAGAAAAAGCAAAGAAAGTAAAATAAAATTACTATTTTTTTCAGTCTGCAGCTATTTTGAAAGAACAACATATTTTCAGTATTTCATTAATAGAGAACAGTATTTTCTATGGACAAAAACAATTATTCACCCCTCTTTCCATTTTGTATCTTAAGAAACACCTTAGCTTTTGTGTATTTATCTGGGTGATAGTATTACATTATGAGTTTTACAGCAGCAAAACATAATTTTTCCATTCAAAATTACAAAACCAATACATAATGGAACATTTTATAACAAAAGAGAAAATTAAATACAGTCTCTCTTTGTGTTCTCTGGGTTCACCTCTCAGGATCCATAATCAGTGAATATGTTAGGTTTTTGGGTAGTGTGAGATAAAAAATATGTACCTGTTTTCATATTTCTGGCCTTAAACAAAGAGTATATAGTTATTAAATGATCTTCAAGGTCCCTTCCAACCCAAACCATGCAGCTTAATAATGAAATCCTACTTATTAGAGCCTCATACTCAAATATAATATTTCCCGATGTATGTTAGTGATAAAGTAGCTTATTCATCATGTGTGGGAAGAGCACCACAAAGCAAAAGGCCAGGAGCAATTCTTGTTAACCCACATTGTTTCTCTAGATGTCTGCCCCATGCACATTTCATTGTCACTAGAGAAATCCAGGCATTGCCATCCGGACCTGATGGGCTCATCCAGTCTCTGCAAGGCAAGGATGACAATGCTTCCCATAAAGCCCTCTCATTAAGTATGTCAGGAATGATAAAATAAAAAAGAAAAAGATAGTAATTACATTTTCATTTTTAGTCAGTAAAATTTCTTGTATCTTTATGTGCTTTTGTGCTCAGCTGATGAGGAGTTTGAACATTTTCAGTTAAGTAAGTATTAATAGAAAACTCTAAGTGTGCTGTTATAAGGTAACTTATTCCCTTTAGATGATGTTGACTACACAATATATAAGGACAAAACCCTCCACTAAATATATAAAAGCAAAAATCTAAGCCCTGTGGGGCTAATGCAAATTAATCCTGTAGCTGCAGAGCAAAGCCACCTGCCCTATTTGAGAAATCATGATGAGTACAAGGGAGACAGAAAATAGAAGCATCTGGTGCTGCACCTGAGGACTGAAATAACATGGAACTGGGAAATGCTCTGCAGGCAGCTGTGAACCTGCCTCTGCTTGTGGAAGGAATGACCCTTTCAAGGAATAACCTGCCTTTGCCTGCTTGGCCTTAGCTTCCTGTCAGGACACAGATAAAGATAGAGAGATCTTTAATAAATCTCCACACATGGCAGCGTGGCAACCACTTCCAACTGGGGTTTATAATCCAGGTGACTGTAAACTTGCATAAAAACCTGTTTCTTTTGTATGCATCTCAGCTGAAATCCCAAGGGAGATAAACATGAAAAATAAGACCATGAGGTTTGAAGGGACTTTAACTCTGCTAAAATACATTGAGAAAGAAAAAAAAAACAACCAAACACTACTAGAATCCAGACTAACACATCTCTCAGGCCGGATCTGGTAGATACTAGCTTCAGGCCACTTACAATCATCTACCACTTGTTTCAGGATTTTCTTCACCCAGCTTTACCATCTAGCTGTTACATATCCACTCCCTGTGCTCATGAAAGTTACCTTTAAGGGAAGAGAGACTGATGAGGTGAATCTCCTGGAAATTCCGGTTCTAGAAAAGGGTTCCCCCATGCCATTGTCACTGAGGTAAGGCTAGATGGCTACACAAATGCCTTACTTTGAGGCAACAGAAGTACCATGAGGTGAATTCAAACTATATGCAAGTTTAGGATAAAAAATATCATCCAGTAATAAACTGCTTGTACAGAGAGAAAGGTTTCTGCAGCTCTAGGTAGTCTTTAGCTGAAATACTTTGTTGGATTCTTTAACATAGATGGGGAGCTGTTGAAGCAGCAATTTTGGATACATGGGTGGTCTGAATTTGACTTTATTTGCTTAGCTAGTTACTTTCTGGGCAAAGTCGAGGCTTTGCTTTTTTCCTTTTGCTGTCACTTTCTTTACATATTATTTCAGGTTTAAAGCTAGAATGTTAAATTGGTACAGTGTAATTCGGTTATTCACATGCTTTAAACAACTAATATTCAATGTGAACAGAATGGAGACAAGACCAGCTAAAGTGTCAGAGCATGTTCTTGCTTTTCATTAAAATTCAGGTTTCTGAGAAATGAGACATTTTGAATGATGATCAAATTGATTTATTTCCATAAGTTGTAAGCGCAAATTAATTGCTGGCTGCATTAATGAGGAATCAGATTATTTTAATAGAAAGATCTACACCCAATTTTCCATTGCACAAGTACCAGTAGTCCTACACTTAACTGCTAGAACACTAATAAAACCTTAATGTAAATGGGAATATTACCATTGGCTTCAAACAAGGCGAACTTGCACCGGGTGTAACATGACCTGCCTCAGAACAAGCCAGCATCTTCTTGTGGTTCTTCTGAACAAAAATTCATCTATTTTC
>WAAB01025713.1:30293-72831 GCA_013389865.1 Piaya cayana | reverse complement strand
ATTTAAAATGTTATTTAACATTTTGTAAAATACCCAAGACATTTGAAAAAAAACATAGCATGGCTTTCAATATTGTTTTCAATCTATGTGTAGAGTTGAAGTGTAAAAGCTCTACGTGTGTAAGAATCAGTTTTGAAAAATCTGATGAATATTCACAGTCGAATTGTATGTAATCTCTAACTCAAGAATTGAGAGACAGCACGTGACAGCACAAAAGAGTGGCACCCAGAGAAGAGCTGAAATATCATCAACGATCCTCTGAATCAAAAATACCCTTTTTTCTCTGCATTGTTCATTCCTTTTCCATTCTCCCAAGGAACAGTGAAAAGGTAATTAGTTGCAGAAATACAGAGGAGGTTCGTGGAACACAAAACGGTCCTTCCTTTTGAAAAAACAAAAANTCACAGTCGAATTGTATGTAATCTGTAACTCAAGAAAGTGAGAGATAGCAAGTGACAGCACAACGAGTGGCATCCAAAGAAGAGCTGAAATTTCATCAACAATCCTCTGAATCAAAAATACCTTTTTTTTCCTCTGCATTGTTCATTCCTCTTCCATTCTCCCAAGGAACACTGAAGAGGTAATTAGTTGCAGAAATACAAAGGAGGTTTGTGGAACACAAAATGGTCCTTCCTTTTTAAAAACAAAAGTATTCTATAAAATATGGCCTTTTGGTGCTGTTACTTAATCTATACAGCTCTGAGGAGCCAGCCTGGAAATCATCCAGGAGTGTCTATCCTTGAGGAGAATACTCCCATGTTAGCTTAATGAAAAAGAAGCTTGTTTGAAGATATCGGTGCCATAACCCATAAAATCATTGCTGAGGTTCATAAGGAATAAGTTATGATTTAAGACATCAATTCATCCTGTTTTATGAGGACATAGAATACATCTATTGAGAAGGAATTTTATGGAAAGTTTTAGACTTTTCATTTCTTGAGAGATACTTTCTTTACCAGGTGTAGACTTCAGGTGCTTTTCAGTGGGTTCACATACACCTTGAGATGAGTTGTAAATACTGTTGTAACTTCTGGACATGATTTTGGATTCTAACAGAGAGTAAGAGACAAATTCTCAGTTCCGTGTTCTCTTTTAAAGGTCTGTCATGTTTGTTGGAAACCTTATAAGGATAATAGTATAATGCCTACTAATTTTATATGATTAAATATTAAACATTAAGTATTTAGCTATCCATAGCGTAGTCTGCAACAGAGCAACATAGTTTCGTCTCACCTTAGCTGTACTCATTTTGTATAGGATAAAATGCTCTCTGAAATTGCTTAATTGGATTGATTAAAGAGGAAATCTCATTGGCGAGCTTTCGTTATGTGTCTGATTTACAATGCTAAAGCAAGGTAAGATGGAACTCATGAAAAATGAACACTGAAGGAAAGAACGGTAGCTTGAAACATAAGTTTAGTCTTCTATGTCTGGAGCAGTGTGGGATCCAGAGAAAGAGTTTTATCGCACTTGAAAAATTGTTAAACAATATTAAAATGGCAGAAAATTTTTAAGCAGCTTCACGCCCAAGGGGCTTCAGACAGTATTTTCACTTTAATTTCTCTGTGCTTAGATTATCCACCTCTAAAGGTGGCAAAATACTTCTTGCATATCTTGAATATTTCTGTAACAGAGGATGCAAGGTTACATCTGAGCAACTAAACCACATTTCTTGAACTAGTTAGAAGATGTAAATTTCCTTCCTATAAGTAGTAGTCATCCTTACTCTTGAAAGAGAGTTAAGGGTTCAGGTGTTAAAATAAATCAGTATGTTACCAGTTCCTTATTTTAAGATTTCTGGTATATGAGCCAGCGCTACTGATTATCAAAGGTTCCACTGAGTACATCATTTGTCACTTCTTCTGAGTTCTCCTGCAGAAGACTAGATAGGTTCTGACTGGAATAGAATTTTTCATTCTTAAATAAATATAAAACTATTTGGAAAAATTGATTCGATTGCTTAGTAACAGGATGGGAGAAGAAAAGGAAGGACAGCTTTTTCTGATAGCTCAATAAGTATGTATTTATTGGATCAAAAGGTAATCTAAGAGGACAATAATGATTTTCTATATTATCTAGTTCCAATAGGAGTTTAAATTTTGTGTCTTTTGTCCTAGTTTTAGTCCCTCTGCAGCTGAAGCAAAAGAAGCCTACATAAACCCATCTTTTTTACAAGTACCTTTTTCCAAAAAGAAAGAAAAATTATACTGATCTCTAAAGAATTTATGACACTAAAATTAGCTCCAGCTCGTGAGTTTAGGTTTCCAGTGTGGGAAGAAATGTTAAATCACTGCCTATTTGTAATCTTGCTCTTTCCCAAAATAAAATCTATGTGATTTATGCATTTATCTTGAAGTTTAGTAGGAGCTGTGAAAGCTGAGGCATTGATTTGGATGGTGCTGTGCAGCAGCTTCCTTTTCTGCCACGTGAGCCAGAGAAGATGCTTCAGCCGTGTGCCTTGGAATGTAGCCAAAGCCTTGCAGCCCCCAGCAAACCTACCAGGAAATTCTGATACTCCTTTACTTTCCACCAACTGCCTCCGCTTTGCACAGTGCACTGGGAGGCACTGACTGCACGTGGATTAAGGTTTCTCAGGAAGATGACGATAGCACTAGAAGTGGTTTTCCATTTTGTCATATCCAATAGTGACAACAAGCTTCTGGGTGATGGCAGTAAAGGCATCGTTTTACCATGTATGAATGTGCTTGCAGAGGCAAGGTCTGTGCCTAGAGCCAGACTTAAAAAAGAGATGATTCTGTCCAGCTGGAGGGCTTTGTGGCTTGGCTTTATTTTTATTTGCCCTTCATACTGCCAGTTTTCACTCAAGTGCAAGACTGTTTCAGAAGGTCATGGGAAAGTTTTTTTCTTTCAAGCCCCTTTTGAGCTGAAGCAAAATACTCCTGCACTATATAACATCTTCCAACTTCAACATTTTTTTCAACTTTACTTTAGTAATTTTTTTCAATAAATTCTCAGTCATACTGTTCATCCTTATTCTTTCTGGAAGTTTTATTCTTCATTAATGGCTGCCTTGAATTCCCTGTGATGATAACAGAGCTGCCCAATTTTTAAGAAGCCCACGTGGCACTCCCTGCACCTAGATTTACTAATAGCAAGCTGCTACGGAGGATGCAATTCCTCCTGCTGTCTGTATCTGTGAACTGGCTGCTTTGCAAATGGTTGCAGTCTGCAGTGCTGATCTAAAATCAATGAATAGCGGTGGAGAAGTGGTTTTGTTTTGATGATGAGTGCAAAAAAGAGAGAAAATCCAGCGTAGACAATACAGCATTGATTCGGAGATAGCATTCATTGCATTGCAGTTAATTTCTAATTGTTATGACTCATTTTGTATATTAGACTGAGTTGCTGAATGCGCTTTAGAATCAGTTAATGAGCAATGAATATGGTATTTAGTAACGCTGTTCACTACGTGGCTGGCAGAGATGTCACAGTTCTGTTACAGTAATCAGAATCCATTCGTGACCTGGCTAATCTCATCTTAGTGTCAAAATTCTTTGGGACAAACACTTTGTACACAGAGCTGAAGTATAACCTATACTTTCTCCTATAACCCCACTGGATCAATTTTTGAAAGAAGCAAAATAGCTGGTTGCCTAGGATGGCAGGTCTCCCAGGCACTACTGTTCATACTTAGCTTAAGCTTCAAGGATTAAGTAAACTCTCCAGTTGCAGAATTCCAGTTTTGAGTTATTGTATGTTGAATCAAGAATCTGGGAGCTCTAGACATGCACAGAGGGAACTACGCCTAAAACAATTAACTAGGTAACTAGGTGGTTTTAAGGAGAGTGTATTTTCTCTGAATTCCAGCAGCACCTATTTTGTATTTAGGTGACTGGATACTTCTTTGGAATTTTATTTCAGAATATAAAATACCTTTTTCTAGGTGAACTTGTGAAAGCAATGGAAGGAATATGTCAATTCATGAAAGCCTGGTGAATGTTAGTACCAGTATACATTTCTCTCCACTTAGAGTGACTGTAAGTGATGGAGAAGAGAAAAACATCACCTTTCAGGACAACTTCCTGTGTGATAATTTGAAGTCATGAAAAAAATCTCTAATTTCAAAACACGATCTGATTAAGTCCAAAGAATAGTCCATGAAGTTATATATATTGCTAACAGCATTCTCCAGCTCGACAAAATGTACATTTTTCAACCAAATCTTTTGTTATTTTGTCACTAGGAATGGGTGCTGCTTGTTTCCCACAGGTGGCGAGCCTAGCTTATTTTGCGACTGCTTGGTTTTGTACTGTTCCAATAGATAATTTTATTTAGGAACATCAAATTGCTGCAATTTTAACAACTGATTTTCTTGCTCCCGTTTCCCAGTTCAGGCAAGATCAGAACATTTACATTTCCCTGAATGTGAATTTACTTCTTTGATAATAACATCTATGTACAATGATAGAAGTAATAAGATTCATGGAGGTCTTTACTTACTTTAAGTTAGCATAAGTTAGCATGTTTTATTGGACATATTAACTTTAAAGTAATAAGCTTCATTTAAAAAAAATAATACTTAAGGGCAGTGTGCAGTTGACCAGATGTCCATGGAAATAGTTTTACTTTCTAAAGAAGGTTATTGTATGTACAAATGGAAAAATAGTGATTTTGCACATATCTTTTAATAAAGAATATACTTCAGGCATAGCTGTTTTGTTCTAGTTTAAACTTACAAAAGATCTACAGCTCAGGTTCGTGCTATCTTTCCCCCTTCCTTTCCTCTTGGTAATTAAACAGTCCTTAAATGTGAGCACAAAGGTTCTCCAAATGTAATGTTACGTTACATCGTTAAGTTAACCAGGTAAAAGTGACAGTCTGATCCTATGTGTTGTAAAGAAGCATTGATGTATAGATATGGAGCTATAATAACTATAAAGAGCCTACAACAGAAGTCATTATGCCATCTTATATTACAGTATCAGAACAGAAACTCAGTAGTGCACAGTGTTTAATTAATCTGATACGTACAAGTTAAAATAAGGATGTTAATACAATGATGATCATAAAAATCATATTAACATTCAGGGTCCTACAGAGACTCCATTAACCTTGCTGAGAGCTGCAGAAGTATATGGTAAGTTCTTGTCTCTCCTAGACAAGGGAACAGATTAGTTTTACTCTTGGACTAAGCACACTGCTGCTTCAGAGAAAAAAATGGTCTCTTCTCCCAAATGACAGGGGACAGGAAAAGAGGGAATGGCCTCAAGCTGCACCAGGGAGGTTCAGATTGGATACTAGGAAAAATTGCTCCACAGAAGGGCTTATCAGGCTCTGGCAGAGGTTGCCCAGGGAGGTGATTGAGTCCTCATCCCTGGAGGTATTTACAAGATAAGTAGATGAAGTGATTAGGGATATGATCTAGTAGTGGACAGTTATGGTTAGACTTGATCTCAAATTTTTTTTACAGCCTAGGAATTCTGTGATTCTATTGCTCCTTGTGAAGAAGCATGTATAGTGCACAGATGTTTTCCTGAAATATTTTCAAGAAGTTATAGTTTGATAGGAGATGCATCTAAAAAATCCCCTTAAAATATATTAACTTAGGATGGAGAAGAAGCATCACTGTGCTGTGCTTGTCCAAAAGAATTTACCTACAGTTGATTCTTCTCTTTAAAAAAAAGAATTAACAAGAAGTCTTAGCAATGAGCTGCTCACCTTACCATTACATCTGTCTTGTTTCAGCTGTTAAAACTTCTCTGCACAGAAGCTAGGAATGCAAAAACCGTTCTTTAACACATACCACGTTCATCAGCCACATGACACGACCTTACTTTTCTACTCCTTTGAATAATTTTTGTCACCCATATCATGAGAATTCTGCTTTTAAGAATAACCTTTAAATATTATGCCTTGTCATGACAAATGACAAATAATTTGCCATCGTACTGGCATTCACAGGAAACTTGAGATTCTTGACGACTGGTTGATTGGGTGAGAGGAAAGGATTAAATAGCTTTTCATCTCTGACTGGCAACCAGTTGCCTCTAGTGAAAATTACACTTTCTACTCTAAGGTAAATGCAACCTTATTTGAGGTTCTCAATGGTTACCCGTCTTTCTAACCTCATGAAATATTTAAGTGAAGTAGACTAGGGAACATCTCTCAATAAACGTATAAGCAGCAATGGGTGTGACTACCGGGCTAAAAAGCTTGCACAGCTTGGAAAAGTTTTCCAGCTCTCACCTTTCACGTAGTAGTTACTTAAATGTATGCAGAGCTAGAAATAATTAATCAGCTTCCTAGTTTAGACTGTGTATTCCTTCATCTATGGTGGTTTTTTTCTGTTCAGAAAGTTTTTGCACTTCATCTGTCAACACACAACAATACGCAGATAGAACGGAACAGACATTCTGGTGGGTTTTGCTTTCTTAGGGTAATCCAGTAATCTCACAGGTATATGCTGCATGCAGGTCCTTTTTATCTTCCTCTCCATCATATTCCAGCCCTCACACAGCCCTACCAGCAGCCTATCTGACTGCTGACTCCGAAACTCCAATAATTTCACACAAGGTATGCCTTTCACCACATCTGAACTGGGAAATAATAGTAATATCTTAGTGCAGCTACATATGATCATGTCATACAGAACAAGTTGTAATATTAAAAAACCAATTTTCTTCCTCTTTCTCCATATCGGCTGGATAAATCATTCTCGTTTTCAAGATGCATAAGCATTTCTGTTCAATCCAACTTCATGTTTGACCAAAACGATGTAAACAATCACATATTACTCTGAATCCTTCCACACAATTCCACTTTATACTGTTTCATGGAGGCATATAGACTGGACACTATACATTCATAATTTATCAACAGTACCAAAATATATCTGGCTGTTAGACTATGTGAGCAACTGCAGTCCAACTTGTCACCCTGGCTGTGACTGTGGCGTTCATGAGCAAAATCTACCCAAAGCTCCTGCTAGTGGCTTTGTTTGTATTGTCAATTGTAATCACGGATGGCTTTACCATCTTGCTTATGTCAGCAAACCAAAGTATTTATAATTCAGTTTTTTGCCCAGTATCCTTTCTCATTCAGCTCTTGGTAGTGAAAGCTTCTTATATAGTCAAGGTTCTTCAGGAAAGCTTGCTGTGGGGCATTTCTTTTTCAGAGGATTCTTCTGCATATTGCTGAAAATCACTACTTGAATAGAGAGGAAATTTAGAAACTGTTCTCTTGCTTTTTGCCAGCAAGCCTCTGGCTCATGTTGTAAACTGAGAGCCCACTAAGCCTGCTCAGGTAATGAGGCTGATCAGAGCATTCCAATGTCATCCATTCAGCAGCCTTTCCCATGCAGCACCTGCTTTTGACTTCTCTCAATTTCNAGGTACCGAGGGGCATGGTGTAGTAACTGATAGGAATGATTAGACTAGACGATCCTGTGGGTCTTTTCCAACCTAGGGATTATGTGTGATTCTGTGTAATACACAAGATATAAATGCATGCCCCCTCACCTATTTTGGCACTGAGACTCCCACCAGATTAAGGTTTCTTGACCATAATTTGCCCCAGAATCATTCAGATTGAGATACTCAATTTGCTGAGTCAGAGAAATATTCAGACAAGAAAGAACTTCAGGATTTTTGTTTATTTATTTATTTATATACATGAATAAAATTATGATACACATGCTGGATTTCAGCAAAAGTGGATTGAACTTACTTATTTTATTGTTTAACCTAAATAGTCTTTTGGTTTGGCTTGATAAGATTCCTGATGTTACTGCAAATAATTTTGAATAATAGTTTGCTGGGAAGCATGTTCTAGAAATGGAAGAAATAAGTAGGGGGGAAAAAAGGACACATTTTACCTTCCCATAAAGATGCTTACAGATACTAATACTACTCTAGGCAGCTGTGGGATTAAAGGGTTTGGGATTTTTTTAAAAGCAAATACTGTGACCACTTTGGTGCTTTCGGGAATACTAAGTTGGACCCATAAAGCTCTAAATGCGTATATTAACATTATTTTTTATGTTGTTCATGTGGACCAAATGCCTGAGAATGTGGCACACTGGAGACTTTGCAGAGCAGGACTTCTCTTTGGAGGTGTTGTGGAGGAGGAGAGGACGTGTGGGTGAGACCAGGCAGGAGCTGGCAGAGAAGATCATTCAGGAGGGTTTGGCTTGATGGATAGTGCTGAAAAGGCCTGTAAGAGGTCCATGGACAAATCTAAGTTCTGGAGTCAGGAAAACCAAGACAGAAAAGGTTCAATGTCCACTCCTGGACGTTCACCTAATGAAATTCTCTTCACTAGCACATCTTAATCAATAGCCATCGCCATCCATTGGGAGGGACACAGCATTTTCAGATTATGCATTATCAATAATAATAAACTGATGCATTTAATGTTGAAAGTTGTTATTTGCGGCAGTTATTCTTTTCTGTGCTTTGCTTAGGTTATGAATTTACACTGCCAGGCTGATAATTGTCAAAACCTATAAACTGATTGGACTGCTTCATTATCCAGTATTTTACAGAACAGAAAATGCCTGCAAACGTTACGTGTGTGCAGAAGGTTTTCTGTGCAGAAACAAATTTGCATTTATGAGTGTTAAAACTTAAGGAGTGTTTTGTGTTCCTAAAAATAAACGTGTGAACTAACTGCAGTCTTTTCAGTGCTGTAAATGCAGCTTTTTTTTCTATTTACATATTGAAAAAAACAAGATTTTTTTTTTTGCTAGTAGTACTATTTTTAGAAATATATCTGAATTTATTTATTTATTATTTTTGTGATTGCTTAACAAGATTTGAAGTTGGAAACCATACTTCTTTTTTCCATCACTGAATTTTCTAACAGACATCAAAATTCATGCTCGTTTGGTCTCTTTCCTTGTTTATGCATTAGTCTACTTGATGACAGCAGAGCACTGGCAATGGCCTTGTTAGTTTACTCCTATAGCAGAGCTGGCTGCCTAAAAACAAAACAGAGAGCCAAATATCACGTCTGCTGAAGTCGTGGGAGGTTTTCCTTTAATTTCTGAGGAAAGAATACAGACATACTTAAATTTCTTTTAAGCATTATATATGTTCATATGTATTTTCAGTCAGCATTATATTTATTATGAAAAAAAGGAGCAGAGGTAACCCTCAATATGAAGATGAGTAACATACAGGAGGATCCTAATAAATTATTTTTAAAATTTCCTATTAAAAGGATTTAAAATATGTGAACTATTCAATAGATGTATCTTTGCAAAAAAGAAAGAACATCTCAAAGAAATGAGATCTTTTTTTAGAGAAAGGAATGAAAACTAAAGGCAAGACAATAAAAAAACATAAAAGGAGGGATTTTTCACTGAACAAACCTCTCCCAATCAAAATAATTTCTTTACTTTGAAATACCCTATTAAACACTTCTAGTCAGTGACGGTACCTGTTGATTACGGCTTAATCGACTAAATCAGCTCTCAAACGTGAAGTGTGGCTCTTAAGAGATGTCTCTTAACAGCCTTTTTCAGCTGTTTGTCATGGATAGGATATTTACTTACTTTTAGGAGGGAGGGCCTTTTTTTTTTTTTGCTTTGTTATTAGCCATGAAAAGAGCTGGATTTTAGTATTCTTGAGCATTATTAAGGGCTCAATTTGCTAAATTCTGTGGAAAAGAAATGAACTTGCAAATATCCTTAGTAGTGATGCCAGGCAAATCATAAAAAGCCATAAAAGTTAGTTCTTCATGCATTGAAATTTCAGATGTATGTTGTGTGACTTGAGAAACGAATTCTTACAATATTTCCTGCATATTCCTGTTTTCAGACATCATATCCCGTGCTCTCAAAAACTACTGGGAAAATCTGAATGCTTGAATATTACCTCTCACTGTCTTAGAAAACTTGAATCACTTCTCATAGCCAGGTACAGACTGAAGTGTAGATAGAGAGACATGTTTCATATTGAACTTTTTTGCCTTTTGGTGACAATTTGTGACAATCAGAAAGCAAAAAACTTTCAAACTACTCCTGGAATGATAAATGACATTCCTGTTCCCCCANAGGACTCGGCATTTGGCTGTGTTTGGCTGTGTTATTCTCTTGCACCAGGGCAGGCTTGGTGTGGTTCGACAAATAAAACTCTTTTAAGCATGATTTCAGATTTAGTCCCAAAAATAAATAAGTAAAAGTTGACGGATGGTAGTGAGCACTTCTTTCTCATTAAATTCTGTGAATAAACAACATCCAGTTTACGTTACCTTTCTCTGGTGCCTGGCGAGCTTAACACATAAAAACATTTGAGTAATATTCCATTCACTTTACCCTGATGTTTCTTCAGATAGCTGAAGGTCTGCTTAAATATGTTCTTGAATCCAGTCTTAAAAAATACATTATTTAAATTATCAGGTTTACTTCTAGAGTTAGTTTAAAGGAGTTGATTTTTCAAATGTGTACTCCTACTTAATATACAGTGCAAATTAAAGTTACTCTCATAAAATATCATTGAGGTAGAGATTTTGGGAAGTATCTTTGTTTCCACAAAATTTCACATCAGACGGCTCCTCAACCACTGCACTGTGATCCCTGTGGATCTCACATAACGTATTTAGGTCGGGGCGTAAGACATTAAGAATTGTGGTGTGCTCTGAAAGACATAAAATCTCTCTTACTTGACATAGTTTTCTAAAGCAACCATCTTCTTTTAAAAACATTCACAGGGGCTGAAATAGAAAATCCCCTGTCAGCCACTCTACAGGAAAAAATTATCAGCCTTATATAAATAATCACACACAGACTGAACAAGAAATTAAAGCCCTTTCCCTGGAATGAAACTTATTTTCATGTACAGTATTAAGAAATAGATTTAAAAACTGAGAAGGATTAAATACATGGATGTTTCATTATTTTAATACTTCCCTTGGTATATATTAGTCGTGTTATTTGAGTGTCTCCTTACCTTGTGAAATTGCAAAGAAGTAATTAATATCTTTATTAAAGAAATTAATAGCTCTTGCATGAGAAATCTTCTGAAGCAGTCCCTAATATTACCTATGTGTTTCAACTGGGACATGCTATTTTTAACTATATCTCCTAAACTGTTAAGTCATTCCAAACCTGATTTTAACCTAGTTATTAAACCACTTCTCAATTTGAAATACATAAGAACAAAATACATCAACTTCATGCATCAGATTATTTTCTAACAGGATTTCAGCACTTTGGACCTGATTCTGAGGTCAAGGAAAATTATTTTGGTTGAAATGATAGATTCAATATGCATATTTTGGCTTGTCCCAATGCTGGTTAATTCAATACTGAGCTGTTAATGAAGAACAGCTTTGAATAGAAATAAAGTAATAGGGGATTAAATTATGTATAACTCTTGCATTTTTCCCGGTTCAATTTAGAAGCAAGAATTAAATTCAGGCTTAGTTAAAGGATCAAGTCAGCTTCAAACAACGAAGCTGGTGAAGGGGCTGGAGAACAGGCCTTATGAGGTACGGCTGAGAGAGCTGGGGGTGTTTATCCTGGAGAAGAGGAGGCTGACGGGAGACCTCATTGCTCTCTACAACTACCTGAAAGGAGGTTGTGGAGAGGAGGGAGCTGGCCTCTTCTCCCAAGTGACAGGGGACAGGACGAGAGGGAATGGCCTCAAGCTCCACCAGGGGAGATTTAGGCTAGAGATTAGGAGGAAGTTTTTCACAGAAGGTGTCATTGGGCATTGGAATATTCTGCCCAGGGAGGTGGTTGATTCACCTTCCCTGGAGGTGTTTAAGGCACAGGTAGATGAGGTCCTGAGAGACATGGTTTAGTGTTTGATAGGAACGGTTGGACTCGATGATCTTATGGGTCTCTTCCAACCTGGTGATTCTATGATAAACCCAAAGAGTTATTGTAGGTTTAGCTAATACAACTCCAGTAAGCATCGCTTCAACCTTTTCATTTAAGGGTAAACTATCTTATTGGTTAGTGTGGCGATTGTTGAGTTTCATCATTGAAAATATAGGAAGACTGCAAGAAGTAATAATCAAATGTACTATTAAACCTATTGTGCTTCCTTGGTTATCGAGATATATATTTTTAAAACTTCCATGAGTATAAATTAGGGTTTTTTTAACACATACATCTCAATACCCTTAACAAAGCTTGTTAGGCATTGCTATTTCCATTGTACATATGAAGAATATTATTGCAAACTGTTACCAGAATCACATATACAAAGACCAGTTTACCAGTTTTCTCTCTAATTTGAGTACAGTTTGTGATATGCAACATATAATGTTGTATACCTACTGGTATAACTTGAAGCTGCTGTGTTTTGATGGTTTGTAATGCTTTCCCTTAATTAAATACAATAAAGTATATAGATAGACTGTAGCACATAATCCAGAGTAAATCATGGAATACTAAATGTGGCTCGCTGTTGATTGATACCATTAGAAAGAATTATCACATACACTTATATCAAAGGAAAATAAAGGTTTACAAAATCAATATTTTTGACTGAGTATGGAAAAATTCACATAACAATTTTTGCATATTGATTTTAGGAGATTCATCTACAACAATATGCAATCCAACAATAAGGAACAAGATTTTGGAATATTTTTTTTTAATCTTGTCTGCTTTCCCTGTTGTTCTAGAAACAATATCTTTTTAGAAACATTTTTGTTCTTTACCTGAGCTGTTAAAATAACATCTCTGTCTACAAAAGTCTGACTGCCCTTAGAAATAAATTATTTCTTGCACAGAGCAAGATTGGAAAGGTGGATATAAAAGGAAAACATCAGTGTAATATCTAAACTTTCCCAAGACTGTTGCAATCCAAAAAGTCTAATCAACTAAATGCAAATAGCACAAAAAGAAAAAGTAACCCAGAGATCTTATGTGTTTAGATAATGATTATCCTAAATATTTTTTGTTCGTATAAAGTCAGATGTCAGGGTTCTTGTCGACTTCTTTTCTTGCAATTTCAAGAACTGGTGAGTGCATGAGAAGTATGAAATGATGTAGCTAATTAATTTTAACCACTAAATTATGTTCCTCTCATTTCCTGTCTTAGAACTCTTGAATTGCTCAATCAACTGTTATTGTACTTATGTTGATTTTTCTCTTTACAATTTATTTTAGAGATGTAAGAACAGTCTGACCTTCGTATTCTCATTTCTCATTTTACAGAACATTTGTGTTTTCATGTCTATTTCTAGCATTTTTTTCTAATAAAGCCACAATTTTAATAGAAATAAAAATTGAAAAAAGTGCTCTGCATTATATTTACTAAAGTAAAGTTGCAAATGGTGAGATTCATCCAAGTTCAGAGTTCACAGTGATTCTTCTGTATCATCACTCTTGACCAAAATGGGTAAGACCACTTAAAAAAGCAAAATTATTACATCAAATCAAACCAGATTTCCATAGACTATGAAAGATATCAGTGTGCTCAGTTGATGATTTCTGCTTCAAATCAAATACAGAATAAATTGTAGACCCAGATGAGCACAAAGCTGAATATGACTTTGGTATTTTTACTCCTAAAACAGTGATTATTGGCAAAACAAAATTCTCTTTCTGTTCAGCGCTTCTATAACTGCTCTCTCAATCCTTAAGATTTGCCATGCATTTTAAGTTAATCCCAGATTCTTAGAAAATAAAATGAATGCACGGAAATGGATGTTTTGTGAGAGGAGTTTAGCATATTGCAAATATTTAGTCTATGACAACATTGCAGAATTTAATTCTGGTGCAATAAACAAGGACTTTCATCAGTTACTTGAAGCTCAGTAACATGTTTGGCCACTGGAGCCAAATCCTGCCTTTAAGAGTGAAATCTTGAAATTGAAAATGTACTGCAGCCAGGAACAAACCACAGTGGTTTCAGAAACGGCAACTGTATTTCTGGTAGCTTGTCTTGTGTCACAGTGCGGTTCTGTCTTGCTGAAAGGGTTTGGGCTTTTAGGTGTGGGTTTTCTTTGGCTGTGCAGCACCAGTTTTCACCAGTTTAGCCTGGAGAAGAGGAGGCTGAGGGGAGACCTCATTGCTCTCTGCAAATACCTGAGAGGAGGTTGTGGAGAGGAGGGTGCTGGGCTCTTCTACCAAGGGACGGGACAGGACAAGAGGGAATGGCCTCAAGCTCCACCAGGGAGGTTCAGGCTGAACATTAGGAAAAGTTTCTTCACAGAATGGATGATTGGGCACTGGCAGAGGCTCCCCAGGGAGGGCGTTGAGTCCCCTTCCCTGGATGGGTTTAAGGGACGGATGGATGAGGTGCTGAGGGACATGGGTTAGAGATTGATGGGAACGGTTGGACTCGATGATCCGATGGGTCTCTTCCAACCTGGTTGTTCTATGATTCTATGATTTTATGAAATCGGCTTGTTCAATTAGGATTTTTTTTTCCATGCCTTTAGCAAAGAATGAACCAGAAAAGAGATTACAGGTGCTCCAAATGAGATATATCAACACAGTGACAGCAGTACATGTGATTCCCTACATTAAAACAAACACAGTTAAAGAGGCTTTCTAGCCGTCTAGTTGACTGGTAGATCATGGATCAGTGTATTATAAGAGACAATTGTGGGAAGATCCTAAAGTGAATTCTTAATGTGCAATGCAATTTAAAAAATAAAAATAGAAATAGAAACATCCAGCTGTCAACAGAATGTAACTTTTAAAATTAACTCAAAAGCTGCCTGAAAGATTAAGACTGTTGGTCCACTCTTAGTATTTAAATAGTTCTCATATTTGTCAGAGGGATATTGTGTAAAAGACATTATAATAAAGAATGAAATATGATGCAATCTGTTATCTTTCCTGAATATTTATAACATTGACTGTGAACATTTGGTAACATAGAAGAAAATATTCAAGACAAGAGAAAGGGTCATCTAATCATCTTGTTCTTGAAAAATCTTCATGAGAAAGAGTAAACATTGAAAAACAATGCTAGAAATTATATCATTTAAAAACGAATCTTAAAATGATTTTCAAGTGAAGAGATTTATTCTTAGAAAGCTGAAATACATCACTGATAAATTTTTTTACATGAAAAGAATTTAAAATTTTATTTTCCAATAAAAAATATCAAAATGCTTTTCAGATCTTTAAGATAGTTAATGAAAGTAAAATGTTCATTTGTCAGTTTGTCTGCAAAACTAAAAAAAAAAAAAAATCAGTTATTCTGTCATCTCTTCCAAATAATACATAATACTAATATTAGAAGAATGTCTATATTCCTCAATGCTGGTATCATAGAATAATAGAATCACCAGGTTGGAAGAGACCCATCGGATCATCTAGTCCAACCATTCCCATCAAACACTAAACCATGTCCCTCAGGACCTCGTCTACTCGTGCCTTAAACACCTCCAGGGAAAGTGAATCAACCACCTCCCTGGGCAGCCTGTTCCAATGCCCAATGACCCTTTCCTTGAAAAACTTCCTCCTAATCTCTAGCCTAAATCTCCCCTGGTGGGATATAAGAGTTTATCTCACTAACTGTCATGTTATCATATGCACTTCAGCCTATAACTTCAATGAAATCAGGTCATTTTATCAGGGGACAGCAAAGAAAGATAATCTGTACAATTTAAATGCAAGAAACCTATAATCAAAAGGATTGAAACAGTGAAATTGAATCAACTCAACAGCAAAACATTCTCAGAGAAAGTGTCTGGTCATTTAAGAAAACTGCCAATTAATCATCATCACAAAAGCCCCCAAACGTCAATACTTAGAATTACAGAACAGTATATCTCTCCATGGTATTAGGAAACCAATTAAGAGTGCAATTTATACACATAATCTAAAGATGACAATCTTATTGCCCTTTTTAACTCAGGAAACTAATAAGAAGATAGAAAAATGGAAATGTGAGTTGCTCCATCTACTTTGGAGTGTCCAGAACAAGAGCTTAGTAAGGAAAATAAAAAATCATAAAGTAAAAAATTCTTGTCAAGGTTCTAAATTTGGTTCTTTTCATAAAATATTCTTAAGAAATGTCTGGTCACTGGAATATTTTTTCTCATCTCCTGATTCTTCTGTATAAGCTATTTGAGGATACTAACCTCAAAGTGTAGGATGTAATTTTTTTTCATTGTAACTTGACATCTCAGCTAGTACAGAATTTCTTCCTTCACACTCCCTTTTTCCTCCTTCATCATATTCTGAATTTTTATTTTATTCCTTTTCTCCTTGGCACTTTGTCTCATATTCTTGATATGTCTTAATCACAGGTTTAACTTTCTCCTCATCCATTTCTCATTTCCCTCTCCCTCATTAGAGATGTGGGGGACTTGTGTATATCTTGTCTCAGAAATTCATTTACTGGTTTTACATATGTACAGACTAATGATCAGCCAGGTCCATGAATCACAGAGCTTTCTTATTTTATTCACTTTAATGTAATCCTAAATGCCCTAAATTCAGAGTTCACTTACTTCTATGTGGTTTAGGTTTTTTGGTCCAATTCTTACAATGAAGAAGTCTGTATGTGTCTGTTCTGTAGGAATAAACAGACTCAAAGTATGACATAAGGAAGAATTTCTTCACCATGAGGGTGGTGAGGCCCTGGTTCAGGTTGCCCAGGGAAGATGTGGCTGCCCCATCCCTGGAGGTGTTTGAGGCCAGGTTGGATGGGGCCTTGGGCAGCCTGATCTAGTTGGTGGTGTCCCTGCCCGTGGCAGGAGGGTTGGAACGAGATGATCTTTAAGGTTCTTTCCAACCCTAACGATTCTATGATTCTATGTGATGAGCTAGAGAGGTGGTTTTGGGTCTTGAGGCATGACCTGCATTTTGAAGAAAGGATATTTTCCCTCTCACCCAAAAAAGAGTTTGTATTGACATTTGCTTTTAGGAAGCATTTTGTTATTTCATACAAGAGTAAAATCTTCGCCTGCCTTCTAGACTGTCCTGAAATAAATCCAAAAATTGCAGAATTTCCCTCATGTATGTGTGCATTGTCGGTGAAACCCAGAGAGCTGTCAAACACAGCTATTTTCAGAATGTCATCTTGGGAAGTTCTTTCTACTATACAGAAATTTAGTAAAAGGGGCTGAGTGTGATAACTAACTGAATAGTTAGTATTTTCTAGGTGCTAATAAAAAGTTTTTCAAACTATTTAACACTTTCTTATTTTGACCTTTTAGTTGCTTTTCTAAAGAGATGGACACTAAGGGTATTTTTTTCATTTTCATTTAGAATCTGATTATAATGATACATGATAGCATAGAAGAAGTCTTCACACATCAAAAATGTTCTGTGTTCTAAGAAACAGGCTAGTTACTGATACAAATCGCCTACCAGCAATCCCTGTTTAGATTAACACATTTAGTTATTTACAAGCAGAATTGCCTAATGAATTGTTGTAATTAAAATCAAATATTCTTGTGGATCTTTTGAGAAAAGAAAGCCTTCAAACACTCTGTTAAGTCTCTTTGTTGGAAGAGTTAAAAAACTTGCATTTTAGAAGATTGTGTTGGTTTTACTTCTTTGTTCTTCAGAATATCCATGCTCTTGTCTGGCTATGTAGTACACCTGTAAGAAGTTTTAAACTTCAGTAGTTTGATTTCTAAGGGATCACTGATATACCTATAGTAAGATACCTTGTAGCCTTAGAATTTGCTTTGCTTGTTTTAAAATTACATTAAAAAATAAAAATAAAATGAAAGCTCTAGCAGGGCCTGTCATAGATGGCAAAATGTCTTGAATATCATATCCAAATAGTCTTTGCAATGTGACTGATAGTGTAGTCAGAAACCTGAGTTATAAACCAATCCAGATGTGACTTTCAGTATGAAAGTAATATAATTCTCTTTTTCTAACTAAGAAAAGATAAAGAGAAAGTAAATGTCTGATGTTGTCCTCTCTTCTGTGTGGACCCGGGCTTTTCAGATACTCTTCTCAGCTTGAAATACTATTTAACTCTGAGGGAGGGAACTGGTGTACAGAAAGACAGATTGTAGTAGCTTGTGATCTGATGAAAGCTTTGCTGTATTTAACAGCAAAATGGAGGAAGATTTCCTAAAACAGGGTATAAAATAATTGTGTTCCACAATTCCCTGGGGAAAGTAGGCTAAGTTTAAATACGCAAGTAACATTAAATAGAAGGAGCAGGTCTGTGGAATGAGATAGCTGGGTTTCAAGGTCCTTGTTGCACGGATTTGGCTTGGAGGAGGTGTTTCAAACTAATTCTATCCTGGTTCTCTGGTGGAAATACCCCTTTGTGGGTAGAATTCGGTGGCTTTACTGTACTCATCCTTCAGTTCAGTTTTGCCCAAATCCAACGTAGCAGCACGCTGAGACATCTCTGCCATGTCAAATCCAAGCCTAGTAAGTGGGGATAATCAGAAGCACATTTCTCATCTAAGTCAAAAGATAAACGTAGATTCACTCCTCTATATCCCTAAAATACATGGGGTGGTAAATCCATCAAAAAAAGATGTGTTTTTTCAAAACGTGTCTAGATAAATGATGTAACTCATAGTCGCAGTATTTAAGGGAATCTTACAGGGTTCAAAAATCCTGCATGACAACTCATGGAAGAAAAATACATTCAAGATAATTTAATATAAAACATTACCTCTAGCTACAATTGTTCCAGAGGCACAAACGACTGTGAGAGTTGAGCATGGAAATACTACCTCAAATATGACCCGTTCTTGCACTGTTTTCTAGTCACCTGCTATCGATCACCCTCAGAAACTAATGGGCAAGGTGAGACCTAGAACAAAACCCCTTGTGTTGACTAACCCTGCAGTTTACTAACCCTGCAGTTTCCTGAGGGACATGGTTTAGTGTTTGATGGGAGTGTTTGGACTCGATGATCCAATGGTTCTCTTCCAACCTGGTGATTCTATGATTCTATGATTCTAATGATCTTACACAAAGGATGTAAGTGAAAGTCCAGAAACATCCAGAAAGATTACTTGCTTAGTGACTAGTTCCAATTTGTCCTTTGGACATAAATGCCCTTGTCCATTGATGAGCTACACAGCCTAAGCTTCTGCCTTGGAAACTCAGGTGTTTGAAGACAGGGATAAACATAGGTCTGGTCTTTGTGAGACAATAAATATGGTGAGGGTTTTGTGTATAGAACTTTATTTATATTGTTGTATTTTAGCAGAGACATCAGTAATTAAAATCTGCATTTAATCTTTAAGTATTTATGTGATACTAGAGCACACTTCTGTCTTCTACTTCTTAAGTTTTAACAGCAATGTGTAGGATTTGGGTTTGTAAATGTTGAGGATTGAAACAATACTTGACAATAAATATATAAATAATAGCTGATACGAAGGACTGCCCCCCCCCCCCCCGTACTATTCAGTGTTTTGATTATTTATTTGGAAATCCTGTTGCTCATGCTACTCCTTATTAACTTACAAATATTCTGCTTATACTTGCCAAAAAAAACTCCCACAACACCTAAAACATCAAGAAAACCAAAATTATTGTTCTCAGGAAATCTGTAAAAGTCCTCAGAGCTGTAGAGCACACCACGAATATGCCAGACTGTTAATGATGAGAAGATGCCATAAGAACGAGTCGTATTCAGTCCAGTTTCAAGGTCAACCAGGGGATTTAAGAAAAAAAATCTGTGATAATATGGAAAAATTAACATTTAATGCAGGTGGGAAGTTTTAGTGAAAATTACTCTTCGGATCTCCCAAGAAGTTCCTTTAAATCAATTATCTATAAATAGAACAATTATTACTAGAACAGATTTAATGGTAATCATCTACAATTTACTGTACTGGGAGTTAAATATTTTTGAATCCTCAAGCTCATTTTAAGTTATCTGGAGATGATAATTTGTAAAATACAAAACAAAGTGGAAAAAGGAAATAGGAGAAAAATAATAAATTAAATAAAATATACATTTATGTGTTGTGATAACACTGCAGTACTTATAAACAGATGGAACATATTAACTTTTCCTACTATGTAATATTTTTCTTCAAAACCAGAAGTCATCTAGTTTTGTTCATTTGGGCTTATTTTATAGAGCAGTAATATCTGTAATAGCAAGACAGAGATTTCTATAATATAGAGGGTGCTGGTAGAAGTGTAGAGGCTATTTATTTAATAATTATTGGCTTTCTGTAGAGAATCTTCTACCTGGTTTCTGGACCTAGCTTATTACACGATAACCACCTTAGACACTCAAAAATAAATTGAGTATAAATATGTAAAATATTTTTACGGATTCCTCTGGAGTCTTTTTGCACGATTTCTTATTTTTTACAACATTAAAAGATAGGTGAGGTTCTTCTGTGTTTCAATACAAGTGGAGCACTTTTGAAATGAAAGGGCTTACCAGAAATACTCTATTTTTAAAGTATTTCAACACACTAGAAATTTTCAGAAATATTTCTGTCCATAAATTTGCACATAAAAAGCTGCCAAAGCGTGTGGGGGCGTATTTCAGATGCAGGTGCTTTCAAATTTGAAAGGATGAAATACATGGGACAAATTTAGAAACCTTACTGGATCATGTAAAAATTTAATACAAAATGCCATTAATATTTTGTGACTAAAATTGCATGTGCTGAAAGTCATAAATCATGGAGTTCATTCTTCCAATCATACAATAACAGTCTAAACTCATGTAATGTTATAGGAACTGCTATAATATTATTGCTGTTATAACACATTTTTTTATGCTCCCATATATTGTAAATAACATCTTAGACAACTAATAATAGTATTAAAATGTTACTTTCTTTGTGTTAATCCAGATTAGGTAAATTTTTTGATAAACCTGCACACGTAATTGATAAAGAACACCTTTGCTTGTAGTCTTGTAGGACTTATAAACTCTGCAGACAGGTAGGAGTTAAAAGAGTGAGGCTGAATTAGAATTATCAGTTTTCTGATTAAAGAGTTCAGATAATTTCACAGCTCCCCCCCCAGGGCAGTATGTGCTTTCAATCTTAGAATTGTAGAATCATAGAATCACCAGGTTGGAAGAGACCCACCGGTTCATTGAGTCCAACCATTCCTACCAATCTGCATATTCAGACAAGAACTGGTATGATCTTATAAGAAAGGTATTTAAAATCAAGAATTTCATATATTGGAACGTATTAAGTAATTTTAGAAACATTGTTATTAAGCATTGTTAACTGCCAACAGCATCCACTTTGTTTACTTATTTCAGTTTTAAATACAATATACTCAAGATCTTCCTTAGATTCTTGCATTCCTTCTTGTAGTTTAAAATGGAAAATCATAGAAAAACAGCAGTGTGATTGAACAATGTTAGTGAATTCAGCAGTGGCAATGAAGGTTATATACTGTTAAGAGGCTGGAAAAAACATTCTTCCCATATAACCATCTATAATATATCCATCTATATAAAACCAAGGAACATATATACATATTAATGGTTGGACTCGATCCAGTGGGTCTCTTCCAACCTGGTTATTCTGTGATTCTATGATTCTAGATATATACACACACATTACAAATAAAATAAAATTTTATATATATGTATAAATTTTATGTTATTTTTTTCCTCACAGATCTCACGCTCTGGTGTGGCAGTTGTGGAGTTTTACGTGGTTTTGAAATAGTTTATGATAGAATCAGGTGACAGGAGGATAAGATATATTGGCAAAGCTCCACAAAAGTCTGTAACTGCACACTTTATAGTTATATCATTCCCTGTTGGAATTTGCGCATGAAAATGTAGGTCTAAATTTTTATATATTCATTTGAAACATACTCCTTCATGATAAGAAAAAGTTTTCTTTAGGTATATTGATTCAAAATGGTGTTTTTTATGGAGAGGCACTCATATTTATTCTCATTGTTGTGAAGGCATTCTCTGATAAACGACTCAGAATGATCTTTACCTAGACTGGATAATATCTTGCTTCCTGAGTCACCTTTCACAAATGATGGAATAGCAACCTTCCTCACACAGTTTTCTTCCAAAGTACAATAAAAGTAGTAATTTGCCTGGAATTGCCATCTAAACAGTATTTAGAAACAACAACAAAAGAGGGGTTCATTAAGTAAAAGGAATGTAACATAGGACTGTATTAAAAAAATAAGAAGAACAGAGAATTTATTAGTGAATCATAGAATGGTTTGAGTGGGAAAGGACATTAAAGCCCATCCAATTCCATCCCCCGTGCCATGGGCAGGGACACCTCTCACCAGACCAGGCTGCTCAAAGCCCCATCCAACCTGGCCTTGAACACCTCCAGGGATGGGGCAGCCACAACTTCCCTGAGCAACCTGGACCAGTTCCTCATCACCCTCATAGTGAACATTTTCCACCTTATATCTAGTTTAAATCTTCCCCTCACCGATTTATAGCCAATAAATACAAGGGAACAATCTTTTGTTGGTTACCATGAAGCCAAAGTATCTCACAGCAGCATTGCAAATACTGTGTTTAAAAAAAAAATAAAAAATCTCTAATTGATACTAAATTTCTTCTTTTTTGAGAAAGCAAAAGGACAAGTCAAGGCAATTATTTATTTATTGCAAGAAGGATGGAAAATTAACAGTGCCGTTATTTGAGAAGACATGGTAAAAACCACCTACCTGCTAATGCACCTATGAAATATTATGATATTAAGTACAAATCTAAGTATTCTGCTGGCAACAGTGGTCTTTACACTGATTTATATAGGCTATGGACCAGGTTTTAGACAGTCATTCACATAATACACATTTACAGACATTTTTGACCTGATGCTGTGCTCTTAATGAGGTGCTTTAATCATGACAGAAATATTAGCTGTGCACACCAAAGATATCTTTACACAATTTCCTAATATCAATTAGTATTTCCATATAAAGGGAAGATCTGGCATCTTCTGAATAAAAAGCTTTCAAAAGCAAAAATAAATATATTCATCACCCAAATTTATGTAGCGCAGAGAAACCGACATCTGTATCCACTTACATGCATAATAAACAGCTTACTAATAAATACATATTAAAATATCCCCATGTTTCAAGTTCTCATTGGATCCTCTTCCTTTTACACTGCACTGATTGCAGTGGTATTCAGGGTGAGAAGCCAAAGTGGCAGGATGAGCTTTCTTCCCACTAAGCTGTGTGATAGATTGAGAGCGTTCAGAAAAAATATTTTATAATTAANAGTACTCCATGGATCAAGGAGGATAGACTGTAGATACAAAGAGTGTTACATGTAATAGAAGAAAGTTCCATGGTCTGGGCAGGTTTTAATCTAATTGTAACTGTATTAAATTAATATTCTTTGAATTTAATGGTTGCAACAGGATTAAAGGAAATGTTCATAGATTCATAGAGTAATTTGGGTTGGAAGACACCTTAAAGATCACCCAGTTCCAACCCCACTGCCATGGGCAGGGAGATCCCTCTGGATCAGGCTGCCCAAGATCCCGTCCAACCTGGTCTTGAACACCCCCAGGGATGGGACAATTGTTATACACTAAATATCTGTTTTCCAGACATCGTCCTAACTGCCTCTCTTCAGTTAATATACAGTTCTAGTGGCTATTTCCTACTACTTATTACCAAATTCTCCTGCCACCTCAATAATTCTATATCTAATATGGTCAGTGGCCTGCTGATCTAAAACAATTCAGTGTCTGGCTTAACTAGAATGCCATTTTTTTATAGTGGTAACAGTGAGATTTGATGTGTTTATATATATACAAAACCACAGATATATGATGTGATCTTATTTTGCGGAAAAGAACATACTGCAAAGTCATATGGAACAAACAAAAGCAGAAGAAAATTCTAAACAAATGCAGTGAAAGAACATGCAAGGAAAGCAAACTTGTAAAAATTTAAATGATGAAAATAAATCTGCCTGGACTTCTGTATGCTCACACAAACCCAAATCCACACCCACACAACCATGTGGGAATCAATTCAGTAGTATTCAATCAATTTTCATGTGTTTTCTTTTCAAATCCCTGATAGATTTTTTGAAATATAGATACATATGAGACAACTGTGTGCAAATCAAACTTCCTCAGTTTGAGTATTTGATTTTGCAATCAAACCAACATTTGTCTAGCACAGATTTTGTTCTATGAATTGTATTTATAGCACAGCTAAATTTTAAGTCCCCTGCAGTGGAAGGATATCTGATGTTTGTGCCTTAATTTCTGTGCTTTGCACATCATTACCCAAGTATCATAACTGTCAGGTCCCCATGTTTCCAGCTTTTCCTTGCGTTTTTCCTTTTATTTTTCCTGTGTCTTTTTTTTCTTGTGCTTGGCCATGAACGATGATGGACTCTGTGTCTTACTCTTAGCTGCCTTTTTATTATTTGAATTATTTTTCTATTAAACATTTGGCTCTTTGTTTCTTCTGCTGCTTGCTGGCGTTCAATAGTATCCTTTAGTTCATTGCTTCACTTAAATCCTTTGCCTGCTGGTATTTTTTTTAGTCTGTTACTCATCCTTCTTTGAAAACTAGGCAAATAAACAAGCCCAAACAGCCACCACTCCTGTTTTATTTCGTGATCTTTCAACAGTGTGTTCTATCTAAACTGTTACATCTTTCTAATGGCAACCTGCTGTGACTATCCTCTTTCATTTCCCTTCATTTATTGTTTATTTAATCTAAGCATGCAGAGAATAATAGACACATTCTACTTTGCTGCTTTTTCAATATTTTTTTCCTTTTCCTTCTAAATGATTATTGATTATGTAATAGTCACTTTATGACATTCCTGGCTAGGCTCATTTGCCAGCTTCCATGCCTGAGCAGTTTACAGAAATACAATATTTATTGACTTCTATTATCCAGCACTTTCACTTAACGGAAATGGCCTGTGGGAGAAAAGTCTCATCAGGGAGTGTTGTCGAGGTGATAGGATGCCTGCTCTTTATCAGATTTGAATGGGAGGAGAGACCATGCTAACTCCTGTCTGTCATTATGGGATGCCTCTCTCATCGTTTTCAAAGGCTGATACCTTGAAAGAAAGAAAGAAGCAGAAGTCATCACACTCAGAGCGTGTTCCTTGTATTTATCTGTGGAGAACATCAGGAAGAATTGTATTTATTTAAAGTAAGAGAAATAGAAAAAGGAGTACTCTGAAGGCATCTTGGTGGTCATTCTGTACCCTGACTAGTCAGTCACAGTTAAATGGATATTTAAGCTTGAAGAAATGTGCTGGCAAGGAACCCTGTCAGCAGTTCCAGATGAAGGCTTCCAGACAGAATGTTATCCAGCCATAAGACAGCTACAGTCTTTTGGGAACAACATTTACAAGCTGTTCATACTGGTAAGATCAGAAAACCAGTTCTGATTTATGGGAAAAGCTTTAGGGCATGTTTATGCTATCTGCTTTACTTCACTAAGGTATTAATCTGAATGTTCAGGTTCAAAAAAAGTGACCTAATGCCTTGAGTTAAGAAATTAATCTGAAATAACTAGAATAAGATAGTTTATGGATTTTTTTTTTCTCCATCTGTGACTATTTAATATACTGGATTCATTATGTAAGTTTTAATTAACAAAGTGGGTATTAGTGTAAATTTAAAACATAGAAATGTTTGAGAGTTGCAGCTTTGCCTGCTCTACTAGTTTGGAACAGTTGAATCAAATGTTGTATTTTTCTGAAGATCGTGGGTGCACTTTTACTTCATGTTATCATCCCCTAATATTATTTCCTATCCATTCAAGCAGTGCAGGCTCCGTTTAAGGGTGACCAAAATGTGTTCCGTGGGTTCCAAGTGATCTGTGAAGTGTTTACGTGTTTTGCAGCAGACTGGTTCTCTTTTCATGGTCAGCCTCAAGTGATCCAGCTGATTGCTAACACTGTAACAAACACTCGTAATCACAAAAAGAATCAGTGCTTGAAAAGCTGATTATAGAAGTTGGTCAGAGTTTAGTGTGTCCTGCTACCATGGCACCAAGACAGGCAAAACTCAGAAAACCTCATATTAGATTCTAAAATTTCTTCCTATCCTTCCCACTGTTTTGCAGGGGAATAAGATTCCTTTGTTAAACCTGTTTCAGGGACACCTCAGAGTCTTTCCCCATATTTAGAGAGATAGGGAACTCCCAGGATCATGTGCAATCATAAAGCTTTGGGCAGCTGTGGAGTGGCAGAGATACTACAGGATAATGTCCAGGTCTTCAAATACTTACCCTGGGGAAGAACTGCCCTATTCTGCTTATGGCTTCTTGTATAAGCAAAACTGTCCTGTATGCAGGCATTCAGAAGAAAATTTGAATTTATGTTTTAATTCCAAATCTTAAATTATTTAAAATTAGTGTTTAATTTATTTGTCATTAAATTTGTGTGTTTTCATGTGTTCACATTTCTAAATGTTTGATTCAATGCTCTTGAAATATTCTTTCATGTCCCTCTCCCTCTTTAGCAGTAAACAAGATCATTTTTTGAGTTTTCATAAATTAGCTATTAATTCTTAGGCTAGCACCTCAGATGAGCTGTGATTTTTCTTTTTCATTAACTCACTCTTGATATGTTAGTCATTTAATAAAACAAATGTTCATGTAATCTCAAATCTAATGGAAATCATCTTTTTCCTCTACTTACATAGAAGACTTCTGTCTAAGTAAGATANCTGGCAGGCATGGGTCTTTTTTTTCCAATGACCAAATCCATAAAACTTGAATTGAATGTCATGTAGGCAGGCAATGCTCCCATAAAGGCTGCTTCACTACATGACTGAGGCTGTTCCATCTCCCGATGCCTCAGGAAATGTCTGTTCCAGCCAATTCTTGCTCTACTTCTATATAACCTTTTATTGTATGTCGCTTAGTCTGCTTTGATGTCTGAGAGAATTGAAGCACAGAAGTCGTAATATATAATTTATTTTAAAATATAATTGTGTATTACAGCAATCTCCCTTAGACTCGAGAAGACCTCCATTGAGCACTTCTATGTTTTTGAATAATGTTCAACTAAGGACTGAAGTTGCCCCATTTTTCCACCCCTTTAACAGATTCTTGCCGAAGCATAAAAAATGAAATGAAGAAAGACCCGTGTAACAAGTTATGAAAATGATGTCTTTATCTGTGGGACAGTGTTATTTCTTTGATTTTGCTTCTGCAACAAAGCCATTCATAGAATCATAGAATCACCAGGTTGGAAGAGACCCAATGGATTATCGAGTCCAACCATAAACATTCCATGTTTTACAGTCTTCTTTAGATTCTTAGATGAAACATAGATAAAGTACTGGAGTACAGGAAGAAAAGTTATTAAAAATAGGAATTTCAGATATATTTTTCTTGTGGATAGAAGGTGTTAAAGTTGCAATTCTATATCTGTCCCTGTTAGTAGAAGAATGAAATACTGTGCTATAGTAGAACTGTCTAATATTACTTTCTTTTAGTAAGTGTGCAAACCAGTGGGTCACTAGCCTCGTAACAGTTTAGTTTGTTTTAGCACATAGAAACAAAGATGTTTCCTTGTATATTCTAGCAGTTTTAGAGACTCTTCCCCATGATCATTTTGGTTATTATTAGATTTTCTTTTTCTATTGATTTTAATGTTCTATGTGTGGATTTGCTGTCTGAAACACGTGCCTAATCTGAAAAACATACCTAAAATATTTATTGATGAAAACTCAGTTTTCATGCAATAATGATTAATTAGAAAACTTTTTGATCATTAAGAGACATTAGATATATAGATTTTTTTTTTCATGTTTCTTTGTGTTCACATATATGGGATACTGGATCAGAAATTTCAAGAGGTGTTTTTTTTTTTTTGACACTAGTTTTTAAAATACACTTACGTATGGTGCAGGTAGATAGCCACATTATAGAGGTCAGAAACCTTGGTAAGAATACTTCTATCGCATGTCTCAAAAAAGATTGATGCATTTCAACTGTGTTATCTGACCTAACCTAAAAAGAGAGAGACTTTTTTTTTTTGTCTCTAAGAATCAAGGCCATTTCTCAACTCAGCAACAGAATTTTTTCCAAGTTTACTATAGATTTGTCATATCTTATCTGTAATTCATGGTCTTAAAACAGTGATCTGCTAGTGTATGAAGTATTTTTCCAGTTGAGAATGGTTGTGATTTATGCTAAATTTGTGCTTAGATAATTGTGTCTATTTTAAAGGAAATACTCTTAAGTTAGAATACAGATTTTAAGGAAATACCTGTCTCTTTTTAAATGGAGTCTGACAACATAATTCAGCATTTTCCATAACTGTAGAAAACTGTCATATTGCAATGTTTAACTTCTCAGTTGCGTAGTGCAGGTGTCTTATTTTAGGTGATTAAAACTTTGTAGTGGCTAAGGGGATTTATATTCAACCTGTAAATGCATTCTTGAAAATTCTTTCTGAAATCTAAGGAACTATTTGAGGCATGTGAACAGTTGCGTGAAGTCTTTGATTCTACAACAATATTTTTTAAACAATAAATAATCCAAGTATCAGATATCATCCTTTATTACAAGGTCATTCTTCTTAGGTAAGATGCTTTCTTTCAGCATTTTGGCTCCTATAGTGTCTTGTGAAACAGATTTAAATTCACTACAAATAGTTGATGCTCTTTCTCTGGAGACACAGACTATGTTTGCAAATAGTTTGCTGCTTTTCATTGTAAGTTAATGATATGAGTTGCTCAAAGGTGTCCTCATATAATTAATCTAGTTTGTGTAGCCAATGATTATTAAAGGCTACTGAACACTCCTGTTTTATGATAACCCCCTCTGAGAAGGTGATGACATACGAATTTGATAGCCAGCAAGTTGGGAAAACCATCTGTTTATAATTTTTAATGTAATTTTGCAGTGACTGCCAGGTGAGTTTCTATGAAGTATATTAAAAAAAAAAGTCAAGTAAATAAAATTACTACTACAGAGGTGAGCTATAAAATTGTTATTATTGAATCACAGGTTATATGAAAGAAATCTGAAGGTCAGTTTGTTCTGACATACTCTCCAAGGATATTATTTCCTAAGATTGTGTTGGAAACATTACATAATCGTTGAAATTATATGTGCTTGGAGACATTTTTCTGGTGAGACATAACACGGCAAGTGTTGCAAACTCATAGAAATGGCTCAAATCTGCTCTCAGACATAAAAGAATCCTGGGAAGAAAAAACCACAAACTAACAAAGGAATAAATCTCCCTGAAAACCTCAGGCAACTGATAATTCCTTGCTGCTAGAAAGAGAATAGAAATTCAGACATTCTGTATGAAGAGGGAGGAGAGAAATGTATTAATGAGCTACATCTTGGAAAGTTAAGTCTATTTATGTGATAACTGTTAAATAGTGCACCTAAAATATGGCTGAGATGACTATTGAGTGTGTAGAGAAAGGAAAGTAAAGCTGAAAACACCCCGTTTGTCCACTGAGGGGTGCCTTCTGTCAGTGTGCTTGGAAAACAAGCCAGGGGGATGCTGAGATTAAGGGTATGCTCTAAGCTTGCCCATAAAACCATAGAATCCTCAGGTTGGAAAAGACCTTTGAGATCATCAAACCTGACTGTATCTGTCATCTACTAAATCATATCCCTAACCACTTCACCAACCTGTCTTTTAAATAGCTCCAGGGATAGTGGCTCAACCACCTCCATGGGCAGCCTGTTAATATGACCCACACTTGATAACTCTTTTGGTGTAGAATTTTTTTCTTTATGTCCAGTCTGAACATCTCCTGGTGCAGCTTGAGGCCATTCCATCTCATCCTATCACCTATTACTTGGGAGAAGAGACCAACACCCACCTCTCTACAACCTCCGTTCAGGTAGTTGTAGACAGTGATAAGGTCTCCCCTCAGCCTCCTTTTCTTTAGGCTAAACAATCCCAGTTTCTTCAGCCACTCCTTATAACGCTTGTTCTCCAGCCCCTTCACCAGCTTCGTTGCTCTTCTCTGGACACTCTCCAGAGCCTCAACATCCTTCTTGTGCTGAGGGGCCCAGAACTGAACACAGGATTCAAGGAGCGGTCTCACCAGTGCTGAGTCCAGAGGGAGAAGAACCTCCCTGGACCTGCTGGTCACACTGTTTCTGATACAAGCGAAGATACCATTGGCCTTCTTGGCCACCTGGGCCACTGCTGGCTCATGTTCATTCGCTGTCAACCAACACCCCCAGGTCTTTCTTCTCAGACAACTTTCCAGTGACTTGTCCCCAAGCCTGTAGTGTTTCACAGGGTTGTTGTGTAGCCTGCACAGGACTCCACACTTGGCCTTGTTGAACCTAATCCCGTTGGTCTCAGCCCATGGATCCAGCCTGTAGCCTCCCTACCCTCAAGCACATTGACAAACCCTCTCAGCTTAGTGTCATCCACTAACTCACTAAGGGTACATTCAGTCCCAGGATCTAGATCATTGATAAGATGAGCCATTAGCGCTAAGAGGTGTTTCTGTGGGTTTAGGAAGAGAGTACAGACCTGAATGCTGAAGTGGGATGTGGGACACCAAGCTGCAGGAGACATTAATGACTCATACTTGATTTCTAGGGTTTAATAAACGCTGAATAAGTCTGTTACCTACAGGCTAGAAGAACAAATGGAGACTGTATTTTAAAGGCCCCTAGAGTGAAGTTTTGTCTAAGTTAAGAGAATTAAGGTAATTAGGCAGTAGCTTTAGGATGACTGCTTCATTAAGGGAAGGTTAGGTTGACTTTTGCTTTCTAAGTATTATTTATTGTTATTCTCTGAACTGTAGAGGAAAAGGTGGCATGTCCAGGCACTCTGACCCTCTTCTCCCCTATTCTCTCACATTCTTTTTTTCCACTGCGGTCCAGAGTGAGGGTACAGGAGTTGTGTATTCACCTCATTTAATTTATGGGGTCATTTCAGCAGAATATCCTCACCACATTAGCTTCAGTTTAGTCCTGATGAGGAGGTGCTTCTCCTTTTTTGTTGAAGCAAGCTAACAGCTAAGTGAAGAATTTGAATTTAACTGAGATAAAGTTTGCATAAGTAAATAATGTTTTCTGGATGCTAAATTTCTCACCTCGGATTATTACAATTTGTATTCTGGATGACACTCCCAGCTCCTTTATGTATTTACATTTAAAAGTCATTTGATACATTAATTTATTCCATTTTCTGGAGAACAGTGAGGGGGAAAAGCAAGCATAGGAGAAATAAAAAAAAAACTGAACACCACTTCCAACCTCTGCCAGTTAAGAAGGAAGCAGTTCCACTAATGGTGCCTTATGTAAAATGTAAGATATTTTCTGTGTTTTTGAAAGTACAATGTAATTGACAGTTATAATTATATTTAGCTATATGATTCAAATGAATAAAACCCCATGACTGCTGTACAAGGTGTCTTGCAAAGAGTGAAGCTATTAAAAACAAATTGGTCTGCCAGTGACAGTTACTGAATTGAGGACCTTTCTTACAAAGATGGAATAAGTAATGAGAAAATAAGTGTTCTGGATCCAAGGTGATGTGCCCACAGCATTTGAACAGTGCAGACCTGGCTGGAAATGTTTTATCCTGAAAAAGGTGTGGGTTTTCATCTTTTGTTCAGGACTTTCCTGAGGAAAGTACAGATAAAATAAAACTCTGTGCCTGTAGGTATGAAGACAACCCTCTCTCCACCTGCCGATCTGTAGTCCTTGAATTCACATAGATGTGTTGAGATCTAAAAATGTACTTTAATATATTTTTAGATGTTTATGCAAGAAAATAAGATGTCTTTTTATATTAGTTAACAGTTAACTGTCAGCACTGTCAATAACGTAGTTTGTAGATTGTGGGAGAAGCATTATACATAATACAATAGTAGTAGAACATCAAGCCCTGCTGTATACAGGCTTTTTTTCCCCTTACAGTTTAGTTAGAAGATGACAGAGTAATATTCTATATATAATATCTCTTATGTACTCTGTATTACGTGATGAACAATATATCCAGCCAGAAGTTCAGAAGATTTTTTAAAATAAATAATATTTATTTATATTATTTTAAAAATATTGTTTGATGTTTGATAGCCACTAAGTGAGATACCAGCCAGGAGTTCCAATTGGAAAGTTCAATCTGGTGTATTTTATAGAAATTACAAGGAAAAAGAGTATGATTTCCCAAAAGATTTCTACTGTTTTTTGAAGCTACAAAACATAAATCTGCAAAAAAGCACACATCCACATCTGCTCTGAGTTGAACTGAAAAATAGCAACACAACAATCTCAAAGGCAAAAAAAAATCTTTATTTGTCAGAGTGGAATGTGGTAATTACTCATTGTAACAGTTCTTATTGGGTTAAGTTTTTCTGACATTAACATGAAGATTAGTTACAGACTATCGTATTCTATGAACTTAGTTTGCTGAAAATAAGAGTTAAATCTGTCCTTATTAAAATCTGAATGCAACAGCATTTTTGACAGTTTCGCAGCCTATTTTGTTTTACATAAGCCAGTTTGTAAGGACATAAAATGCACAGATATTTCATTATGACAAATGCCAATTTCCAATGGCTCATCTTCAACTGTCACATTTACTGTTAATATAAATAAATGTTTATTAATTTTTCAAGATAAATACATTGAGCTGTATTTGCATATTAAACATAAGTAAATATTTGTCAGAGTTGTAGTCTGCTGTTCTGCTTCAATATTTAGAACACTGCTGTGCTTTAAAATGTCTATCTTCTTTCACTATTATTTGTGTATCTAAAGGATAGTATAAAATAAAATTATGAAATTATTTTTAATAATATCCTGTAATGTCAACACTGGCTATTGAAGTCAAATTGGATTCTTCCCCCTAATGGCCGTTACTAAAGGTCTTGTAAGTTAAATTTAGTCAGTGAATTATTTCTGGACAACCACATTAACTTCAGATTATGCTGTTGGTGACACTTGAAAAGTACTTTGACTTCAGAGCATTTTTATCAAGTCAGGGGCTATAATTTAGGAAGCAGTTTTCTTGATAGTGCATTAGAATAAAATTTAGAAATCTCTGGTCTTTTGGTGAAAAAAAAAAATATCCAAAGTATGACACCTTATTTTGGTCATTAAAGTAAGAAGAAGCAGGCAAGAGATTTAATATTAACAAATAGTCCTTTTCTATAATTCATTTACATAATTAAATTAGTTTTGATGTCCTAAATTTCATGAAATGTCCTTAGTAACAGATGCTGTCTATGAGAAGACAAACTTCTAGTCCAATGGGACTCTGTTTATCTGAAATACTGTAGGATCATGCCGATTAAATTTGCTTGTTAATCTCTGTGGTTATACTATGAAAAAAAAATCTCTACATATCTATATCTGTCTCTATCTATATTTATACTCATGTACCAACTTATAGCTGAATGTAGGAATCCCCTTTCGCAAAGCGTTATAGTTGAAATAGATTGCTCTGTCCTTTATTACCATGCAAAAGTACTGCTAAATTCAAGGAGATTGCATCTGTAAAGAAATCCCAGAACATTTCACCTTTGGAAGAGACCTATTTTAGTGGAACTCATTTTCTTTCTCCCTCTCTCATTTTCTTGTATGACATTCTCCATTTTCAAAGAAACACTCCTTTCCTGAACACTTTTTAGGATGAGCTTCAAACTGATTGCTATTTTGACTCTTTGACAAGGGCAATTTTCGACAACTGTCACTTTGTCTAATCCAAAATCTGGCTCCTGTGAAAAATTTGCATTTTTTTTTACACTACCTCTAAGAATTGTCTTATCATTTTTATGGTCTTTACATCATCTATTTTCTCCTCTAGTTTCAAGAGCAGTCACATAGACATTCCTGAACTATCCTTGCAGACACACTCAATGTCTGATTACTGCTGGTAAAATGAAGAATTACTTGCATGTAATCTGAGCATACAGATCTTCTTCAGAAAAGGACTTGGGTGAAAGAAGTGCAGCCAGCAGTGCGAGGGAGGTGATTATACCCCTCTGTTCCTCTCTTGTCAAGCCTCATCTAGAGTCCCGTGTCCAGTTCTGGGATCCTCAACAAAAGGAGGAGATGGAACCGTTAAGCACTAAAAATATTTTAAAACTGAAAAACGTGATTAGTGTGTTGTATAGGAAATGGGAGAATGTTCAACAATTTCCTTAAGGACCCAGTTACATTTTTTTACCAATATCATGTCGTTTACTGCAACATACTATCAGATTGATAATTCCTATAAGCTTCAGGAAAAAATAGTGGTATATAACCCATCTGATTTTTTTTTTGTTTTTTAAGGATCACATAAATAGCTATACAGCATGTAATTTCCAATTGCTTTTCTTTCCTCTTCCCATCTGACTCAGTTATTCTCGGGCCAAGTGCTGATTAACATGATTTCCAGAAGTACAATGTACAAAATTATAGCACTTTGCTAAAACAGTGATCAACGTGCTGAAGGATATAAGCTGGCAGAAAGCAGTAATAGCGGGGATGAGAAAACATTTTGAAAATGGAACATGTCTTGGATTTGCTCTCATTGACTTCGGACAGCTACCTAAACAATGCACAAATCTACTGTAGCAACTGAGGCATCTGCCAAACCTAGAAATTTTCAAACAGATGTTCAAATGAATTGAAAATAATGAAGAGAAAAGAAAAGGAGAAGACAAGCCCTCTTCTGCAATGCTTTGTTCCATAAAGGCAAGGCAAACTTATTTACTTTTGCAAATACAAGGAATTGAATCATTTTTTAAAGAAACAGGAGATATCTTACTTCAATTAGTTCATTGGTAAAATTATGTTTATCATCTGAACTTATAAATGATAAGTCCAAGAGCTTGTAAAGATACATTTTATAATTCAAACTGTGAATTTCATAATTTTTTTTTAATTCATAAGTCTTTCCAGATTTTAGGTGGCTCTAAATGGGCTTGGGAACTGTAGGACAGCTGGTGATTTTCTGTGGTTTTTTGCAAAGCCGAAGAGTTCACAGATTTTCTGACAAAGAGCTAAGAGAAGGAAGAGGAAAGGAGAGAAGGAGGGAAGGGAGACAAGGTAAAGAAGGAAGATCTCAGTAGCAGTCACCTACGGAACAACAGGCTACTGTCTCATACTATGTGAGATATTTTTTGTACTATTTGTTCCAAAATCAGAGTTCAAGCAAATAAATAAGGCAAATAAATCAAGGTCACTTGGAGCAGGATGTCTACTTGACAAACTAAGTGTTTTAAACCAGAATGCAGATGACTTGAATTAAAATAAAATGAAATGAAAAACACTCCACTGGAACACACACAAGAACCAGAATTCAGAAGGCAGTCAGGTCACAATTACATGCTGTTTAAGATGTGATACCAGTTTTCAAGGTGAATAATAATAACAGGAACAACCAAACTACAAAGAGAACGATATCCTGTTGCAGTTCAGCTTCCCATACTTTTGAAATTAATGGAGAACTAAAGAAATTTGGAAAGGAATTTTTGGTGGCAGTTTATTATGAGTTCAGCAGTTAAAGCTACCCTGTTATTTACAGTAAAGCTAGCATGTCTCACAGTACTCAGAGCTTAGAGTCTGTACTTTGGTGGTATATATGTAACAGTCTAATATAGAATCATAGAATCACCAGGTTGGAAGAGACCCACCGGATCATCAAGTCCAACCATTCCCACCAATCTCTAAACCTTGCCCCTCAGTACCTTATCCACCAGCACCTTAAACACCTCCAAGGAAGGCAAGTCAACCACCTCCCTGGGCAGCCTGTTCCAGTGCCTAATAATCCTTTCTGTGAAGAATTTACAAAAATTTATGAATATCTTTATTTTTTCATTTTAAATTTCAGAAGGATATGAAGAATTCTTTGTTTGCAATATATTCAGGGCAGAAGCATAATGATTTTTCTTCCTTTTTTTTTTTTAAGTTTTAAAATGCTCTAAAGTGCGTAGTCAACCAAATTTCTTTTCTGGAACCCAAGAGTTTCTCATCCATCCAACCCTATCCTCATGCTGGCTTCTCCTAGCGCTGCCTGTAGCAAGAAGTATGTGATATACTTCTTGATCTCTGCCATCTCTGCTGGATAGCTAGCATTTATCCTAGCATGAATTAGAGTCAGGAGGACTTTCCAATCCAGATCATAAACGTTTTAGATTTTTTTTCCATGTCCTCTTCATTGAAACAAAACCATTGAAAAATTTCCTGTGCTGCCAATGCTATTTCTCTATGACACATACTATAGCAACTGGTATGTGTTTTTTTCACTGGTTTTAGAGGAAGTATTCGTGAAAAAAAAAAATGAAGATTTTTGCATATGAAATCCATGTGCAAAGATTTTCATAAAATATAAGAAACATTGTGTAGTTTATAATATTCATTTACTCATTCAGATAAATAAAACACAACAAAAAGTGGACATATCACTTCTATGTCTATAAATTATATTTTAGCTGTCCCAAATCATTGAATAATCAGTCAGGGGTTCAAGGAATACCAAAATCATCTTTGCTTGCCTGGTAGAGGGTAGTTTTTATTATTTTGTCTTTCAGTAAAATTCTGAGTGAATCAAACACATCTTTTACACCTTATGGAACATATGAAAGATCAAGACATTGTTACATGATTATGTTGCATATAGAAAAATAGCAATAAAGTCTTAACAGTGAAACATAAATTCTGAAATATCTGAAGTGATAAAAAAAAGAGAAAAGCTGAAGACTGCAAAATTTCATAAGAGTTTGCCTTGGAAGTTTAGCTTATGCTACATTTAAAAACCAAAGTAGGATATGATTTTTGTAAAGTAGAATCATCCAGAATTGAAATACTCTGACTATCTGTGCACGAATACCATGGGATGGTTAAATGTTTAGGTATGTATCAACATTATTTTATTTTCATCAAGAAAATTATTTCTAAAACAAAGCCATGAATCTACCAAGTAAACAATTGAGTCAAAGGGGTAAATAAGCTGAATAGAAAACTAATTACTTTGTAGAAAATAGAATGAAGAAAACTTTAATTCATATTTATCTTATAAAGAGGGGAAAACTAGTAATTTTGAAAAAAAAAACCTATTGAAGTTTGTTAGATCAGGTGGCATGGAATAAACAGACCAAAGTAAATAAAATTATTTCTAGAATTCCCCCAAGTTCTCTAAAAAAATACCTCCTGGAATAGTTTAACTACAATAGTATAGGATCCCGTTTGTTTTTGTTAAATAAGTAGTTAGGAGTAATTTCTCTCTATAATCTATGCAATGACATCATGATATGCTCTTGATGTGAACTTCAGTTTCTGAAGTTTAAACTGGAAGTGTTTCAGCTCTTTCTTCTGCTTTTATGCTACATGGAAGTTGCTTTAAAATTCAAATACGAAGAATGATTGATTAAACAAAGTATTTCAAAATTTCTCTGCTTTTTTGTAGTAGGAGAAAACCTCAACATTTTTAATTTTAAAAAATCACTTCTATGAAGAGGCAAGAATTTAGGATAACTTACATAAATCCATACTACAATATGAAAATTGCAATTTTGTTAGTTCTAAATTTTTAGTTAGTTTTAATTTTTTTTGATATAAACCATTATACTTTGATCCTGAAAAAATGACTATTTCCTGCTTGATTCATAGAATCATAGGACAACCAAGTTGGAAGAGACCCACTGGATCATCGAGTCCAACCATTCCTATCAAACACTAAACCATGTCCCTCAGCACCTCGTCCACCTGTGCCTTAAACACCTCCAGGGAAGGTGAATCAACCACCTCCCTGGGCAGCCTGTTCCAATGCCCAATGACCGTTNGATACAAGCCAATATGCCATTGGCCTTTTTGGCCACCTGGGCCACTGCTGGCTTATGATCTCCAAGACAATTTTAAATAATAAAAAAAAAAAAATCACATATTAAGTACTCAAAATACATTCATCCTTCAAACTGTGATTCATTTTGCATCTCTAAGACATTTCTTTTAGAGTGGAGTGAATTGTTGCCAGGGAAGTGCCTTTCCTTTAGAGGTGAATATGGGGGGTTGTCAGGTCGTTTTCTTGTTCAGATGGTGAACATGATGATGATTCTCACTGTGAAATGTACGGTTTTAATTTTTAAGGGGTTTTGCAGAAACAATTTTTTTGCTTTTCAGGAGTGTATTTTACAGATAAATGTGGATTTGGGGTGTTCAGAGTCATACCCTTTGACGTTGCCTAAGGACTGAGATGTTCACACCTCTGTTTTTAAAAAAATAATGCTCTTCCTAGCTTCCCGTATCTTGTCCTCCTACTTATTTTCTGTCTTCCTTTGGAATGACTGAATATAAGAGTGTCATGGGCAAACATAAATTATTTGGCTTTTGAGCGGGGAAAAATAATGATGAAGCAGCTAATGGAGGGGTCCTCACCATGAAGAGGTTACAATTTAAACTCAAATGTGTCACAAAAAGTGGAGAAAATAAATAAAAAAAGTTAGAAACGTGACTTTCATTTTCATAAGGGATTATGCAATTAGCTGTCAGACACGCATGAATTTTTTATTTCCAAGTGCATTAGACTTTTCCTTGAACAGAAGATTTTAGAGGAAAGGTTTTCAAAGACAAGAGCATAAGGTCTGTAAATAGGGATGCAGAAGACATTCCATGAATGTGAGGCAGCTGGAAAGAGAGCATGAAGATAAAGCGGTAGGAGGAAATTAAAGCACTGCTGAACTCATGTCCTTAGCACACAGAAGAAGACAAGGTCAAAGTTATAGGTTAAGGCTGAGTAATTTGGGTCACTGAACGCCAAGAACAAGGAATCTGAACTTGTCCTAACAGAAGGATATAGTTATGGATGATGTAATTGTAGCATCACACAGACTGTGAAGTTGGCCACGTTTTATGTCATAAATTAGATTAGTGTGTTCTGGATCTGTTGGCTGAGGTCAAAGATGAAGGGCAGCTATATGGCTCAGTTTTAAAAAGTGGGTTTTCATCGATACACAAAAAAAAAAAGAGACAAAACTGTTGATGTCGATTGAAATTTGGAAAATATCAGCATTTTTAGATATTTTATTGCCTATTTTCTCTTCTTTGTGAGCTCGTTATGAATCACTATTTCCTGCCCAGTGTACAAAATGAATAGCTAAAAAGTAAATCTGAAGTAGCAATTTTTCTGTGGTTTTCTCTTATCTGCATTTTTAGCTGGACCCGGTTTCTCAACACTGTTTTCTCTGCTCCAGTAAAAAAAAACCCTCAAAGGATAGATTTGGCTAATAAATGAAAAAATTATTAGGACCTATTGAGACTTCCTAGTTCGGTTCCCGATTTCTTCAGTATACTGGTTCTAAAAGATCAATAGTTCTACTTTATAGTTCAATGCTTTATCCTGCAGTTGAGAGAATAAAATAAGCAAACTGTTTCATAATAGTATAAGGTTTGGTGGTTTTCTTCATCTGCATCTGAGGCTTAGCCCAGCGAGAGCAAGTGAGGAATCAGATTTCTTTGCTACTTAGTACTGTTTACCAATATGCATCAGCGCATTTTCTTCAAGCATAATTTATCTAATATAGTTTAAATATTTCTAGCTACTTTTAAAGCACTCCTAATACACTCGGAAACAGTCATCTGTTTTACACATCCAAAGGTCTAAATGTATTTTACCACTGGTATGTGGTGCCTTGACAGCATATTGGATGCTGCTATTTTATGTCTGTGGGAGTGAGAAATGAAAATGCCAGTTTTATGACAACATCATGCATTGATTCTACTCACATGAATATCATTAATGTCATACTCTGCCTTCTTGTATTGTGCCAAGTTATGTTTTCAACAGTAAGATAATAGCGTAATTCAGAATATCTTTTATTTGAATCTTGCATGATTTCATTCCCCCTCTTTTTTTTTTTCCTGAAATCCTAATAAAATCTGTAGTGAGTGCTAAAGAATGAAAACTGCCACTCAAGGATATGGACGAGTGTAATGGAAACTGTTTTCCGCACAGTATTAATGTTGGAACCAAATGCACACAAAACAAATGGGAGTTTTCTCAACTCTGTTTATTTTGTAAAAATATAGATTTTTAGTCCCCAAGAAACTGCCCACCAGTATTTTTTTATGAAAACTCTGAAGGTTCATATTGAACTGTACAGCAGAATCTAGCAACAAATATGAAAGTATCCTGCTGAAAAGATCTATTCACCTGGTAACCAGTTCTCAGAAGAGGTTCTTGTTCCTCTATGTCCAGGAGCAATGATTTAAACTTGGGATAATCCCTCATGTAACACAGCAGCACTACAAGCTGGAAATTGGATCTCGCTTGCATCCCTTGCCCAGCACTGCATGTGCGCTGCAATAGAATCATTGAATCATAGAATCACCAGGTTGGAAGAGACCCATCGGATCATCGAGTCCAACCATTTCTATCAAACACTAAACCATGTCCCTCAGCACCTCGTCTACTCATGCCTTAAACACCTCCAGGGAAAGTGAATCAACCACCTCCCTAGGCAGCCTGTTCCAATGCCCAATGACCCTTTCTGTAAAATAGAAGAAGATGCAATCTCTCTTGGACCCCACAACCCTATAGGAGACAAAGAAAGTCAAGGGACCCAAGGGATATTACACAAAGGATTTTAAAATTCACTCTTGCATCATCTGAGAACTAAAGGCCTAGATATACCAGTACTAAATAATCACCAAGTTGAATATACTTAATTATAGTAATAGTAAGCATAATATTAATAATAATAGTAATAGAATAATAATGACACTGCTACTACTACTAATACCATCATCATGAATTCAGAGTAGATATATATATAATTTTCTTGCATTTTTGCTCTTCTTTTACTTAAGAAATGAAGTTTTACATAAGGAGCTTCAGAATTTCTTCACAGAATGCCGTTTGGAGTTCCTAATTTTAGCAGTCTCTCATCTTCCAGAGCCTCGTCAGCGTTTTGAAATGTCTAATTTTCTTTAAGCGTAACAGAAATAACTAAAGCTGTGTCTGGTTGCATTTTGGTCCAGAACTTTCAATATGCACAAGAGCAATTGACCAAATATTACCAGACCATCTGAATACTTTGGGAAATTGCAGGCTCCTCTATCCTATAGCAATTTTCATTCTCATTAACTTGCGATTCACGGAGTTTTCGTCCAATAGGTAGTTGACGAAGTTATTCCAGCATTTCCTAGGGATTTGCATTGATAAGAGATAACGAAGAAATAAGGTAGTATTCAATTCAAAAGTGGAAAGGCTTTAGAGGATTTCAGTTTTCAGGCCATCCATCCATTTTTGAGGACTGATCCTTGGCCCAGTCATGTCTGCTGAAACAAATGACTTTTCCATGTGGTTTTGTAGTTTCACTTTACAACACATTTATTTTTAAATTACCTTTATAAAGGTAATCAAAACTTCACAGACTACTTTTTCCTGTTTGCTCCACAGCTGAACACCTAAATGTGAACACAGCATAACTAATATTCTAATCTTCACATCTTCAGTTCAAATGTATTTTTGAATTGTGAATCTAGTATATTTCTATCCAAGTAATTCAGCCATCTACTCATATCTTATCATATATGTATTTAAGTACCACTTGATGACTTTAGTCACAGATTTTTCAGCACATAATATTTCATCTGGTCTTCTTACATGTCAATGAAGAAAGCAATGAACAGATGAAACAATCAGAATATCTAGTTGAAATACCAAGAGTGGAAAACTTGACAATAACTCAATGATAATTTTGAAGCTGCATTTTGAAAAAGAGAGTTTATTTTCTTTTCAGAAGACGTTAGGAGCCTGATGTATAGCTGTTCAGTTACTTCTTAGAAATTCCTCTTCTGAGAAGCTTTGGTACCTTTGAATAGGGCTTTACAAGAAATGGTATGTGAACGTGTGTATACATACATCATTAAAAAAAATCTGGGTTTGATTATTGTCTACTTGAGACTACCAATTAGATGATGTGCAGTTTTGTATTTCTTGGAATTAATGTTTATATTTCTGATGTACCATGCTGCATTTAATTTAAAAGGCTAAGTCTTGTGTTTTACCACATTCTCTTTTCAAACGTGATAATTCTGGAATTTGCTTTCTATTTGAAGTCAATAAAATAAAGGAAGATTATTAAAGTCTTAAAATACTTCACCATTTGTATATTCATATGCTTCTGTGCTTAGTCTCTTCTCTGATGTTTGTCAGCGTAGCTGCAGGTTGCAGATTTCTTCTTTGTGCAGTATTGAAGTGGTGAGAGCAAATGTCCTCCTGAGACTGCAGTTGTCTGTTCCAGAAGCATTGGCATAGGATATGAAGAGGACCAGGCTGCTCTTAGATCTTATAGCACACAGTATTATTTCAGTATACATAAGGGTTCAGTACAATTTACAACACAAAGCATGTTCTAAGAGGTAAATCTTTTTAGTCTAGTTCACATTTCATCTTCCAATTTATAAACTCTCCCTTATTTCCAAATGGACAATGAAAGATGTTTGGTGATCTGGTGCTTTTCTAAAACCCAGTGCTTCGGTTTACTATTTGCTGTGGGTTTGTTTGTGGTCTAAGTGCAGTCCTTTGAAGTTAGACCCAGATAAATATTTAGGATCCCCTGTTTAGGCAATGCAAGCAGCCTGAGACCAGAGTTTCGAGAGAGATACAAAGCCGTCCTGTATAGTAGATGGGAGGACTTAGAGAAAATACTGTTGAAAACTTGTCACTGGAATTAAAAAAAAAAAAGAATCATAAGGCCAGGACGCAATTATAACTATGTAACTATGTTTTATTTTTTTTATATTTTATAATAAAAAAATACCTTC